>LBNU01017551.1:8909-47005 GCA_014162995.1 Artemisia annua
TCAAAGGTCTTCAAAGATGTAAAAACGTTCACTTGCTCAATATTGGAAAGCTTCTTCTTAGAAATATCTTTCAACTTTGATTAAGTGTTTCGTTCATCTTCTTGAGCTTTTAAGAAATAGCTTTGTCGACTTGGGCTTTCCTTGAGTAGATTTCATCATTGACTCGGCTTTGTAACACTTTTCCTCATCTCGTGCTCGTTTTAGGCTTTATTGGTTGATTTTGATGTCAGTTATGCAATATCCGTTCCTGCACGATCACAAACACAAAAACAAGATATCTTTGGCGTTTCACGTTAGTTTTTGGTCTTAAACACACTTAAACTAAGGTCAAAAGTATGTGTAAAATAACACACATCAAATCTCTACTCAGTCGACTTATGGTTGCGAGAGGATCCTTAATTCTAATCATGTTTCACTAGACGTCTAATTGTGGTACAGGATACAACTAGTTTTCTAATGCCTAACAAGCACAACACTAACAAGAAGCAATAATATTAAAGACTACAACTAGGTTTCATGCAATCATAAGCAAACACTAATTAATTTAGCCAAGCATGTTAACTCGAGGAGAAGACAAAAAATAATCATACAACATATAAACATATTGTAATGATTTAGGATTGAATAACTTATCTTCTATAAAACATAGAGTTATGGGGGCTAAAAACTCTTACAAAAGCTGTAAAATTCGGACCTCAAAGTATCTCTCCAATCCCACACAAAGTTTCTACTCTTAGAATGAAAGTCATACAAAAATATATATACTATTAGTGTATTACAGTTGTGACAGTGTCACTTAGTAACTGTAACGCTGTCAGCTCACCGTCATTAGGGCTTCGAGATTGGCACCGACTTAATGTGACGGCGTCACCTTATGAATTGTGACGCCGTCGTTCTTCAATATCTTGGTCATGACGCCGTCAGCTCAAGGCCGTCTCCATTGCCTGGACCGTCACTTGAAAAAAATTAACTTGATCATCTTCGTTAATCTTCGAGTGATAGCGTCACCTTGTGTTTGTGACGCCGTCACAATCCCTTTTTGTGACGTTTTTCTTGACTTTGTTGTTTTCTTCGTTTTCTTGTCCAATCGAGCCAAAAACACTTTATTTTCCAGCATTTGCTTCTCAAGTACCTAAAACTCAAATAGAAACGATTTAGGGCAATAATTGATCGAATATATATGGATTTAGAGGCTGAATGACCCCTTGAAAACGTATAAAAAGTTACACCTCATCATTTAGCAACCGGACTAAAGGTCTCATCAACATTAATGCTAGATAATTGGGTGTTGCCATTGGCCACAAGGCGAGCCTTGTAACGACTAAGTGTGTCATCTGCTAAATGTTTAGGCTTAAACAACCACATGGAATGAACTATGTTCGCGTCCTTTGGTCGGGGCACAAGCATCCAAGTATTATTTTTAATAAGCGCATTATATTCATCACACATAGCATTTTGCCAATTAGAATCATTAAAGGCATCATTATACGATTTTGGTAAAGGAGAAATGTTTGACACATGGAGAGCAAGATGGTCGGGAGGACGATTAGACCTGACATGAAAATGTGTACATGGGATGAGTAGAAATTGGGTTTGGGGTAATAGGATGGGCAACATTTATTTATTGGGCCGTTGTTTGGGGGGTGATTTGTTGGGTCGTTGGTGTACATGATTGTTGGGTCGCGTGGGTATATGATGGTAGGCTAGGGGCAGGAGTAATATTGGGCTCATTAACCAGTAAGGTGGGCTCAAGGGTGGAATGGGATTGGGTCGCATGTATAGGTGAGTGTTATGTGGTGTGTTATTTGGAATAGTGGCAATAGGAAGTGGCATATAGTTTGGGTAATAATATCATGTGGTTTATCTAAAAAAAACTATACGAGGGAGGCGAGGTAGGAGTCATAGAACCAAAGGGAAAACCGTTTCGTCAAAGGTAACGTGTCTTGAAATGATAATTTTATAAGTCAAAACAATGATACCTGCGATGATTCGAAGCGTGACCCAAAAATATGGATGGTATAGCACGTGGTTCAAGCTTGTGATTGGTATGTAGATGCGGGTAACATAAACATCCAAAGGTACATAAAAGACTATAATCCAGGTTGGTTCCAAGTAAACGGGTAAGTGGTATTTCATTGTTAATAGTACTTAAAGGTAAAATATTCAATAAATAGACGGCCATATTAAGTGCTTCGACCTAAAATGTGGGAGGGAGGTGAGCTTGGAAAAGTAAGGTTCGAATTAGGTTGTTTTGTTGGGAGGTTTGGGATAAGAAAAACGAAATTGGATGCCTTTAGAGGCAAACAATTTATGTAAGGCCGTGGTTGTCAAATTCACCACCATGATCACACTGAAAAGACTTTATTTTACACTTAAATTGAGTATTAACCAAGTTACAAAACAACAAAAATTTAGAAAAGACATCCTATTTATTAATCAACGGATAAATCCAAACATAATGTGAATAATGATCAAAGAATAAAACATAATAATTAATACCTGAAAGACTCAGAATGGGTGAAGTCCACAAATCCGAGTGAACAATGTCAAAACAAGACTGAATCAATGTATTGGAACTAAAAAAGGGAATCCTCACGTGCTTGCGAAGCTGACAAGCATGACAAAGAACAAGAGGCTTCGTTTTATTCATGAAATGGAACTGCTGGATATAAGACGATGCAACACTTCACTTTCTGGATGTCCAAGTCGCTGGTGCCGCGTATGTTGACTTGTTAAGAACACTTGAGGTATAGGAGAAGGCTTCGAGACAGAGTAGAGATCCCTCGTGCTATCACATCGGAGAAGCACTCAAGGGGTCATGAAATCCTTAATAGAAAAACAAAAAGCGTCAAATTCAATGGAACAATTATTATCACGAACAAACTGACGAATGAATATTATATTTTTGACAATGTTAGGAGTTATAATGACATTATTTAGGTGAAGAGTTCTCTGAGGAGTAGGCAAAATGCTATTGCTTATGGTGGTGACAGGTAGAGAATAACCATCACCAACAGAGCCCGATGGATATATACACATATTAAAAATATCACTAAAACTACTTAAAGAAGCATTAATGTGTGAACTCGCACATGTATCCATATTCCATGCAGTGGTAGTGGGGTCTTGAAGTGTCATGGTACTGAAAGCATGTGGTAAGATCATCTCTTGCCCGGGAACAATATTAGCACTAGGCTATCCCATTTTTTTACTACCCGGGCCTACGAAATGAGCATGGCCCAATATGGATGTTGGTTGACCCGATCGTAACTGGGATGTTCCAAACTTGTGTGTTGTTGGGACGCTAGTGGGCTGAATAGAGGGAAAACCTAGTGGGACGGTTATAGCACTAAGTGATTGGACTGGGCTTGCATTTCCAGTGTAATGAAACACTAGACGAGAATTAGAAGAATTCCCAATTGTGGTATGAGACTGACGAATACTATTATAGCTAAGTTGAGACAATAGTTCTTGTTGGGTTTGGATTAATGCCATCATTTGTGCCGGTGTTAACGGGTGCGGGTTTTGGGAACCAGTAGTTGTGTTACTGACACTAGAAGGGGACACAACCCATAATGAGGGGTTACTAAGTTTTGCATGCATGGGATCATCGTAAACAAACTCACAATTGTTCCCAAAAGGACACGAGCCCTTAGCAAAGTTAAAGCAAGGTTGGAAGATTTAAGGGAGCAGCAGTAGGGCGTCGAGTAATATTACCTGATCCAACCAAAAAAATAATAGGAGAAGATGAAGAGGAATCGATGTGTAGTGCTTGGGACTTCGACTTCAATCTCATCTCCTCGGTAGTAAGTATAGAACGTATGGTCCGGAGATCGGGAAAGGGTTCTCGATGGACAATAATACCAACCACGGTCTCGTACTTGTCGCTCAACCCTTCAAGTGCGAATGTAACTATGTCATCATTACTTATAGGAGACCCGAGACTTGTCAATATAGTGGCAATGGATTCGATCTTACGAAAGCAAGCATCGATACTCAAGTCCCCGAGTTTCAATGAGCGCAGTTTAGCCTTCAACACAATCGTGCGTGTTCGTTTGTTGTCATGAAAAATCGTAGCAATATGGTCCCATGCCTCTTTGGCGGTTTGAGGATCAGCCACCACGAGACGTTCTTGAAGGGTGTCGGATATACTCATGAAGATCCATGATAAAATAATGAAATCAATCTTCAGCTACTCGGGAGTTGGAGGCAAATGGGCACTAGATGATTCATTTGACTCATCTATAATGTGATTTAGAACCTCAAAACCTTTACAGAGGTTTTTAAAGAAATAGACCCAATATGAGTAATTAAGCTTATCGATATCTAATTTAACGGGGACACGAGTGGTAAGGTGGTTAACGGTTAGGAGTTTATCTGAAAGGGATATGCCAGGAGGATTATGAGAGCTTGTCATAGTGATTTGATGGTGAGGAAAAAAATAACAGTTAGGGTTAATTTGAAATGTGTGAAACGGCAGGGAAGAAAGAAACAAAGAAGTAAGGAATTTTAAGTTAGAAACGATTTGTTAGAGTGATTTTAGGGGATTGGCTTTGATACCATGTTAATGCAAATAGTTGAATTGATTAATACCAAGATATCAGTACATAATATATGATTACAAGGACTATTCTAGAAGCGGACGTTAGCCGAATACGTAAAATATATGGACTAACAAAATATATCGACTAACATAACATACGTGGTTCGACTATCATATCGATGAATTGAAGGATTTGGATTGTATGGCTACACAAATATACGGACTTAACAAAATATATCGACTAACATTGGTTCGACTATCATATCGATGAATTGAAGGATTTGGATTATATGTGGTCCTAATTTGCAATTGGACATATATGGAAAACAACATTCTAGCGTGTTTGTGATATCATAAAGTAAACAAAAAATTAATCGAATTTATAGAAATAATGTTTATATCGAATAAACGAAAGGATAAGAGGAACAAAATGTCACTACACATTTGGTTAATGGATATCAGTGACGTATCACTTTCATATAAACGATATATGTACTGTTCAATACCTTAAATTTTTTACTTTAATTTTGTGTCATTCTTATAAAGTATTTTTCTCAAGCCAAGAACATATAGTTAAATAAAATATGTAAAAGTAAAAGTAGTAGAATTTTAGTCTATCACAGTTCACAGATAAAAACAAATCAAGGCAACGGGAGGTGATGCTTTGAAAGGGAAGTCAGCAGCAGGTCACACCATGAAAATCTTGTAGTAAGATTTGCTGTCGCTAAGATACATTTTTTATTTTCCATTTTATTATTCTTTCAACTATAACAAATGCTATTACATGTAGCATACACTCGGATTCAAAGGATTATCGCGATAAGGATCATGCAACAATCTTATATAATTATATTCATAACATTATTTCATGAGAAGGTGTATAATCCAATATGTAATCTTTGCAATGCCAAGAAGATTTTAATTTTAACAATGTGTTTTCTTTTCTATTTGCTTATAAGTCTGGTTAATTTGTGATTAAATTACACATATGTATAATTGTATAATTCATAGATTTTTGGTACGATGTGTCACTTCAATGGGGTGGTCTTGTCATTATAATTAGGTCTATTTTCATAAACCAGATACTCCGTAATGTGCATATATCGCTTACAGTACGTGAAAATAATCACATTGTATCACGAGAAACGCACAATAAGAACCTAAGTTAACTTTTTAGAAAAATGGTCACGAAATCTAATTTTTTTATGAGCCTTTTTTTATAATTGTATAGACTTATAAATTGGAGAAAATAATCATATTGTATCACGAGAAATGCACATAAGAACCTCAGTTAACTTTTTAGAAAAATGGTCATGAAATCTAATTTTTTTAGACCAAAACACAAAATTTTTTTTGAACAGAGACCAAAACACAAATTAGTATCTCAAACTTGTTAAATTGGATCATCTAGTACCCTGAACTTTTAAAGGTGCGGAATGATACTCTGAACTTGACAAAATAAAATTTCTACTACCCTATACTAGTTAACATAACAATAAATTGTTTTTTCTTTCCAAAAATCAATTTAACAAAGTGCTTTCAATAAATAATTTATAGTAAAACTTTGAAAATATATTTGTCTATTTTTTTAGTAAACTGCAAAAAAATTCCTTAAACTTTTCGATGTTTGCGAAAAAATATCCTCGAAAAAAAATTGCGAGGAAACTCCCTAACGTTTCATTTTTTTGCGGGAACAGTGCAATGACGAAATTACCCTCACGTGCAATGCATGTAAGGAGAAACTAACGGAATTTAGTAAAGAGCGTTACCCAAAAACGTGAATTTGCAACTACAATAACGGTTCAAGGGCAAAACTCGCAATTGTATAGACTTATAAGTTCAAGGTATCATTCAGCACCTTTAGTATAGGTAGTCGAAATTCTATTTTGTCAAGTTCAGGGTATCATTCAGCACATTAAAAATTTTAGGGTATTAGATGATCCGATTTGCCAAGTTTGAGGTACTAACATGTGTTTTGGCCATTTTTTTATGAGCCTTTTCCATAATTGTATAGACTTATAAATTGGAGAGAGTTGTAAGAGAGTTTGGGTACCCTCATGCCATGGCTTCAAGCCATGGCAAAAAAATGCTTTGCCACCAACTTATCAAATGGCAACAAAAACCCACTCCCTCGTTGGCACCACAAAATGTGGTGCCGTGGTGTTTTTTTTTTTTTTTTTTTTTTTTTTTTTTTTTTTTTTTTTTTTTTTTTTTTTTTTTTTTTTTTTTTTTTTAATAGAAATACACAAATTAATTAAATTAAATTTCATTAAAACTAAAAAACATTAAATAAAAAAAAAAATTGGATGAAAATACAAATTAAAATAAAGATGCAATAAAAAATTACAATTTAGTGATTAAGGTTAAATAAATGCTCGACGAGGTCTTTTCGAAGCTCGGTGTGCACTCTTGAATCTCGAAGTTCTTTGGTTTTCCTAACGTGTAACTCGCATCGTTCGGTCCAAGTTCAGGGAATGTTCGGCTGTGGATCAACAAACATATCTCTAAAATTACGATCTTCGAAACCTTGATCTTGCAATATCATGTTATGTAATAATATACAATAATACATGATTCTTCGTAGCGTGTTGATTTGGTAAGCACGTGCGGGTTGTTGTAGAATTCCCCAACGACCTTGTAAGACTCCGAAAGCTCATCCAATATCTTTCTTGGAACTTTCTTGAACTCTTTTAAGCTTCATTATTTTTTCATTCCTTGCAATAGAATACTTTTTGACAAACGCAGGCCATGTAGGATAAATATCGTTGGCTAAATAGTAACCATTTTTGTATGTTTTTCCGTTTACTACAAACGGAACTTCCGGAGCTTTATCGGCTAGAAGATCATCAAATAACGTGAAACCATATAAACACATTAGGTCGTTATTTGACCCTGGAACACCAAAATACCCATGCCAAATCCACAATCTTTGATCCGCAACGGCTTCTAACATAAGAGTATAGTATTTATGATCACGTCTTTTGAATTGAGCATGTAAGGCCTTTGGACAATTTCTCTAGTCCCAGTGCATACAATCAATACTCTCGAGTATTCCCGGGAATCTATGTTATTATTCATGCAATGAATATATATTTTCGATATCCTCTAAAGTAGGCTTTTTTAAAACTCTTCGATATATAAAGTATATATGCATTTAGTAAAGTTATCTAAACAGTCTCGTGAACAACGTTCAATAATTTGCAAGTACTCGTCAAATGCATCGGGTGCTGTGTTATATGCCAATTGGCGTACGACGGATGTGCACTTCAAAATAGGACCAATACTTTCACGACCGGTAGCATCGTAACGTTGTCTAAAAAAATTAAAGTGTTGGGGAAGAGGATGAACATCAAAAGTTATAATATCATTGACTATTTTTTAAAAAGAGTAGAACTCATATGATACCTTTATATAAAATTCTCTTCCGGATATTTAGGCGGAGTGTCTTCGTCACAAAAATAGTCGTCAAGTAGTCGTTGTTCCGCCTCATCTCGTTTACGCGGTATGTATGTTCTCTTCTTAGGAACTGATCCCGAGCCTAAACCCCCGGCTTCTTGATTACTCAAAGCTAGAAATTTTTCATAAGCCTCAAAACCCCGCATATATCGGTTCGAATCGTCATGGAAATAAATATCGTAATGATCATAGGTGTTGGGATTCATGGTGTTTATTTTTTTTGAAAGAAAAATAAGTATTGGTGAGGTAGAAATGATATTGAAAGTGTGTATAAGATTTGAAATAATAAAGAGATATTTATAGGATTTTTAAGGGGTAAAAGTTTGAAAATAATAATAATAATAATAATAATAATAATAATAATAATAAACAGCTATTCTTTAGCCCAAAATGACTTTTTTCCCTTTTTTACCGTCAATAAACGTTCAAATTCCAAAAAAAAAAAAAAAAAAAAACAAACAACTTTCGCTTGGGCTACAGGGTTCGGCGCCAATCGATGGCGCAAGCTACGATTATGCGGTTGCGCGAGAAAATTAGTTGGAGTTATGACCAGCGACGCGTAACCCTTCCTTTCTAAAAGATAATTAAGGAGGCTAACACTATCACCCTAAAAAAACTATATTCATCTATCTTAAATTAATGATAGTGATTGTATCATCTATTCCCATCATAAATTAATCTCCGTTTTCTGTTAAGATATACGTATCATCCAAAAACAATAAACAAGAATGAGCTTTCCTTCAATGATCGTGTCTTGGCTAAATCACATACAGTAGATAATTAATGTTATCTGGTTTACTGACATCGATTCCATGCAGTGACAAAATATGCACAGTTTAACCAAAGAAAGGGTAGGCCGAAATTTGCAAAAAAAAGTAAAAAGTTAGGCTAGTGGTATAGTGACAAACATGATCACTCCATAACTTAGGGGCGTCACATTAGCTTCTAAAACACCCACCCAATATATGGTAATAAAGACAATAAGACACCAACTTTACAACCCAGAACATAACGCTACTTAACCACAAAAATACCCCACAAAAACCGACATCACACATACACACAACCTTTTATTTTTCCTTCCACAACTCGGTTTTGGAGAAGACCGATATCTCCATTTTTGTGGCCAATGTAAATGATAAAGTCTTTCGTATCATTCATAATCAATGTATCATACATATATAGATAACTAACCATAACAAATAATAATCGAGCCTTAGTCCATACACATAAGACTTGGGCTATGCTAAACATATGACTAACACTCCTCTGTAGTTTGAACGGGAGGACATCGGACACTCAAACTGGTACGAAACTCCTCAAATAAAGCTGTAGGAAGCCTTTGGTGAATATATCCGCATACTGATAACGTGAGGGAACCTAAAGAACTCTAACTTGACCAGCAACAACCAAATCCCGAACAAAGTGAATATAAATCTATATATGCTTCGTATGTTGATGCTGAACCGGATTAGAAGATAGATATACAACACTGACATTATCATGGTAAACAAGCGTAGAAGATAAAAGAGAATGCAGCTCTCGCAGTAAATTCCTCAACCAACAAGTCTCACCAACAACATTGACAACACCACGATACTCTACCTCTGCACTAGAACGAGAAAGCGTCGATTGACGCTTAGAGGACCACGAGAGTAAGTTGTTGCCAAGAAATACATAATAACCAGAAGTCAATCTCCGAGTAGTAGGGCAACCAGCCCAATGAGCATCCGAATAAGCAACCAATGAGGAAGTAGAAGATGAAAACAACTGTAATCCATAGTCTAAGGCACCCCGAACATACCTCAAAATCCGCTTAAGAGCCAAGAAATGAGCCTCCTGCGGATCATGCATATAAAGACAAACCTGGTGCACTGCATAAGAAATATCAGGGCGAGTAAAAGTGAGATATTGTAGAGAACCCAAGACTCCTACATAATGTCGAATCAGCAACCGGATCACCATCATTGCCTAGTTTAGGCTCAGTATCAACAGGAGTTACAACCAACCATATGAGCCCGCTTAAGAATCTCAGTAGCATACTTACGTTGAGATAAGAACATGCATAACAGAAATACCTAAAAAGTAATTAAGAGAACCGAAATCCATCATAGAAAACTCCTGATGTAAAGAAGCAATAAGCCGCTGTAACAAAACCTCAGATGAAGCAGTGTGAACAAAAACCTAAGCACCAAAAGAACGAGTCGACTAGTTATAATCCCAAACCAACGATCGACTATTAATAACAAAGCACATTAACTGGCTATCAATCACAAAGCCAACGATAAAGTGAAATTATAAATGTGGCGATTGGTTATCACAAAACCAACAATCGACCACAAAAACCAACAACAAATTAAGAACTGAAGAAGAGGAACGAACAAAGAAACTAGGGTATTAAGGATTGTACAAAGATAGGTGTGATACCATGTAAGTAATACCATATAGATAACTAACTCTAACAAATAATAATCAGGCCTTAGCCAATACACATAGGACTTGGGCTATGCTAAACATATGACTAACAGCCAAGACTCGTTGTGTGAGGGTGTTTCTAATAAGAGAGACGCGTGATGTTTGGTGCCATGTAGGCACAAGATGCGTTGTAATATTCTTATTACCACTAGTCTAAATATACTGGTTTTGAAATAGATTCGGGTTAATAATATTGGGTAGTTATAATTTTTTTTCCCCAAAAGTCCAAAACATGATACACCAAAACTAGAAAGATATAAATACATGATACACCAAAACTATAAAGATATAAATAGGGGTTTCGTTTTGACCATCAAACAGTATACGTATAATCCGGTTTGATCGTGATTGGCTCACCTATGGATACAACCATGGTCCATGGGCTGCTTTGGACCTACTAACCAGTAACTACACACCTATGTTACTTATGCACAAATTCACTTATTGTCATTTTGTTCCATGTTACTACACACCCATTTTGATCATAAAAAGCTACTACTATTACTACGTATTACATTTGACATTGAAAATCTGGACTCTATCGCGACACATTATGTTCTTATGGTTATATGTCTAACTTTTTTTTTGAATGGTGAACTTCATTAAAAAACGGCGAGCCCTCAAAGCAAGGACCGCCAAGAAACAATTACATCAAATACAGAGGAAACACAACCCAGTCCTTCCAAAGAAGGGAGATAAACCTAGATCGACTCTTAAGCCATAAAAACGACATAGACTTAACCACGGCAACAACCTCAGCCACCTTAGGATTGTATTCATCAAAAACCTTTTTATTGCGTGCGTTCCAAATGGCCCAGCAGGTAGTCATAATAATCCCCCTAATCACTTTCTTCGCCCATTTCGGCCCTTTGATATTTTTATGAATGTGCAGAAGATCGTCAATATCAAAGACATAGATAGGATCCAATTTACACCACTTCCAAATAGAGCTCCACACTCCAAACGAGAACCCACAATCAGCAAGAACATGGCAGGAGCTTTCATTGACCACCTCGCAAAGGGGACATGTTATATCCGTCAAGAAAATGTGACTATGATGTAAAGCTAGACGTGTTGGAATTCGATTCATTTCTATTCTCCACATAAGAATGTTAACTTTAAGGGGGACCCATGATTCCCATTTCATTTTGTGCGACCGGTACTCATCTCGATCCTTCCTAAATAAATTTTTTACAAGCGCAACAGAAAAAGGAGCCTTACCTTCATCATCCCAGAGCCAAGAATCATTATTACCTGTATATTTGACCAAGGAAAGCATATAAAAAACATCTTGCAATTCAGAGATTTCTTCCACTGTAGAGGAAGACGCATTCCAGCCACCCGAGAGAGAGACCTCGGAACCGGACATAACAATCCTGTCGCAAATCTTGCAGTTTTTGTCCGTTTCTCGCGCGTAAAGATTAGGCCATCTATACATCAAAGCTTTGGTTCCGAACCACCTGTCCTTCCAGAACCGAAGGTGATGGCCATTCCCCAACTTCCCTTTAAAAAACCAATCAACCTGAGTACCTGCAATCCGAAGCTTTTCCATCGCTGTAACAAGCGCCTTCCAGCAACCGGCTTGGTTCCGGTCAAGAGGCAAAAATCCCCACTTATCTCGGCCACCATGAATAGCTAAAACAACATCGCGCCAAAGTCTCCCACTTTGAGCCTTGAAACGCCAAGCCCATTTTAAAAGAAGAGCCGCATTGACATCCTTTAATTTCGAAATTCCCAACCCTCCATCCTTTTTGTGAGTAGTGACAACATCCCATGCTACCCAATGAATTTTATTGCTCTCACTTGTACCTGCCCAAAGAAACTTCTTCATAGCGCTTTCAATTGAATCAATAACTTTACATGGAGCCTTGTATAATGAAAGGTAGTAGATTGGAAGACTTGAAAGAACCGATTTTATAAAGGTCAAACAACCACCAATAGATAAAGTGTTAGCCTTCCAAGAATTCAACCGAGAATGAATTGTTTCAATAACCGGTTTCCAATAAACAACCTTATTCATGTTAGCGCCAACTTTGATGCCCAAATAATCAAAGGGAAGAATGCCCACCTTGCATCCAAGAATACCGGATAAACGATCCACCTCCTCTCCATTGATACACATGTCAAATAAGTGTGACTTGTGTATGTTAATTTTCAATCCGGAGCACAAATAGAATATTCTAAGCAATCGGGCCGTCTTTTTCAAATTAATTTTGGACCATTTCCCCACAATTAGAGCATCATCCGCGTAAAATAAATGAGAGAGAATAGGACCCCCATTAGGTAGCCGAAGGCCTTCAAACTCACCTTCCTCAGTCGCCTTATTAAGAATGGACGCAAGAGCCTCCATTGCAATCAGGAACAAGAAGGGGAAAGGGGGTCACCTTGTCTTAACCCTTTCTCGCATTGAAATTCATAAGTAGGGGAGCCATTGACTAAAACAGAAGATCTTGCAGATTGAAGAATACCTTTGACCCATAGACGCCATTTAGGAGGAAAACCCATTTGGTTCAAAATAGAGAGTAAAAATTCCCAATTAACATTATCAAAAGCCTTCTCAAAGTCAATCTTCAACATGAAAGCTTCCTTCCCTTTTTTCTTTAACCACCCAATAACCTCATTTATCATTAACGGCCCATCCAAAATAAATCTATCTTTGATGAATTCTGATTGTGAATCGGAAATAACTTCCCCAATAACTTTCCTCATCCTCCCCGCTATCAACTTGGAAATAGTTTTACTTATAACACCAACCAAATTAATAGGCCGATAATCCTTCAACCCAAGCGGAGTCTTAGTCTTAGCAATGAGAGTTATAAAAGAGGTGCTACACTCTCTATGTATAACTCCCGTGTCATGGAAATCCCCCATAAGTCTATAAAAATCCTCCTCAAGACAACCCCAAAAATGTTTCACAAACCTGAAATTAAAGCCATCTGGACCAGGAGCTCGATCCGAAGCACAGTCAAAAACCGCCGCCTTGATTTCTTCTTTGGTAAAAGGAGTGATTAACTCCTCCACTCGATTATAGTCGACCTTTTTAAGATTACTGCAGGTAAGGTGTGGTCTACACTTGTACTTCTCAGAAAAGTGTCTTCTAAAGTGTCGAAGAACTTCCCTTTTTACCATGGTAGGTTTAGACACCCAAGCCCCATCCACTAATAAGCCAGGAATAGCATTGGAAGCCTTTCTGCCATTTATGTAGCCATGAAAAAAGGCGAAATTATCATCCCCGTGAGCGGCCCACCTGACACGAGACCTTTGATGCAAGTCCCTAATTTTATACATATTAATTTGTTCCAAACCTTTCTTGCACTCTTCCCAAACCCAAATTTCCTCCTCTTCCAGCTCCCGTTCCTCCATGACTTTTTCAATACGCTCAATGTCATTCTTCAGATGAATTAAGATTTCTCCTTCTTTGATTAAAACCTGTTCCCACCATGATCTTAAGACTCCCCGAATACAACTCAACTTTTTATTTATGACAACATCAGGGGGTCCCTCAAAAGTGCAATTATCAAAGGCTTTCATGACTACCTCCACACAACCTTCCCTCTCCAACCAGGAGTTAAACCATCTAAATGGTTTAGCACCATAATTAGAGTCCATCACCGTAAGGAGCAAGGGGCAATGATCAAAATAATCTCCAGGGAGAGCCCTCAGACAAGCCAAAGGCCACCTATTGAAGAATTCCTGACAAACTAGAACTCTATCAATCTTACTGAGCTTGAAATCTTTGTCTTTTCCTGCCAAGAAGGTGAATTTATTCCCTCTCATGTAGTACTCCTGCAAACTAACATCATCAATAAAAGTGTTAAAATCTAAAGCAGACAGGTGGTTGAATTGAGAGTTCTTCCTTTCTTCCGGTAATCTAACCGCATTAAAGTCGCCCAACAAAATCCACATCCCCGAAGTACTTTGAATAACCTCTCTCAACCTGTCCCAAAGGGCCCTTTTCTGAGTAATTTTTTGGGGAGCATTGATGAGTGTGTAAATACTCATCATTTTTACCTAATCTGAACTGCCAAAACATCCAAAAACACCCAATAATGCATCAAAATAGTGAAAATATTCCAAAAGTGTGTTTTATGTGTTCTAGATGCAAAATGTTTGAAAACAAATGAAAAACGAACAAAGTTTGCACAATTGGCAGTTTCAGTCCCTCAACTTTCACAAATTGTCAAATCTAGTCCCTGGATATTTCAAATCATGCAAAATATCATAAAAGGTCCTTGGGGATTCATAAGTTGTCAAAAAAAATCCTTTGAATATCAAAAATCACAAATTTACAACTTTGGTCCCCCAAGTTTGAAAAATGTCAAAAATAGTCCTTGGAGATTTAAAAAGTGAAAATAATCAAAAATAAACCTTGTACTATTCATAAATGACACAATTGGTCCTTGTGATAAAATTTTGGAAAATTACATGTTTGGTCCCTGAAGTTTCACAAGATGGCAGAAATAGTCCCTGGGAATTTCAAGAGTATAAAAGTCAACTTTGGTCCTTGTACTATTCATCACTTGACAAGAATGGACCTTTTGATAAGTTTGGGAAGTTGTCAACACAGGNTAAATTTGCTTCAAGTAGTTTGTAATCAGTTCAAGTACTGTAATTTGATCTTTATCTAATCAAAATTCCAAGTTTCTCAATCAATTTCAGTTTCATTATTTCAAAAATTTGAATTTCCATTTTGATTTAATGATGTCTTATAGTTAGTTTTACTGTTCCATAAGCTCACCTAGGTTACTATAAGTCATAATAAAACATAAAAACTAAAAAAATCAGAAAAACAAATACACAGGGTACCTATGCATATGAGACAGGATGCTTATGGAAGTTGCCTACAATGGAGGGGCAAGATGGACATTTACCTAGCTTATCTTTGATAAGCTAGGAGCTTGTAGAGCATAAAGATACCCTGGTTAAGCCAGAGGTCAAGGTTCTCAAAGTTTCTATTTTCCTTTTCAAGTTTCTAGAGTAAAATTGCATAATCTGTTATATCTGTTAGTAGCTGTTAAACATTGTTCTTGTGTGCTCATTTTAGCTTATTTCATCATTATATGATCTTGTGATTCAGTGTATTAGTTTTAAATTGGTAATTGCTTTGATAAATACTTATTGAGTCTGTTAAGTAAGTGTTTGGATCAGAGTGGTTCATTGTGTTCAAGACTGTTATTGTTGATGTTTGTGGTTCACATAAGTTCTTTTAGATCACAATAACTCAGAATAGTCATGAAAACTCAGTGTCTTTAATAAAAAAGTCAAAATCCACTTTGATCTCTTGTTATTGATTCACTGTTAAGATTTAGGATCTCAAATCCTTACCCCTTGCTTCAAATCTGTTAACATAGCTTAGTATAGTCTCATTGAAGCTCATTTCATCAATTCTAGTCCATAAATTAAGATCAAAACTCACCAAAGTCAACTTAGTGCAAAAATCAAAAAAGGTCAAATTGACAGAAAAAAGTTTTTGAATAAACTTAGGAATTTCTTGTAGGCTTTAATATTAGAGTTCTTGATTTGTGCTTTTTAGGTTTTAATCTTTGGCTGCTAATCTTGTTCAGTGTATTTTTCATAATTTTTAGATTGCTTGTTTAACTGCTTTTTGGATAGCTTTTTCTTAGTTCTTTTTTTCAAAAAGTGTCCTGTGTCACAGATTTGAACCATTTTCATAAGCTTGCATAGATTTCATTTGTGGACCCCACCCTTAGCTTCTTAGTTTTTTGAGAAGCTTGCTAGCTTGTCTTGTTAGATCAGTGCTTATTTTAGACCTTAGAAGCTCTGCCCTTAGCTAATTTTGCCCCATAAGTCACCACTTTGCACTGAGTATACTGAGTACTCAGTGTATGCATCCAACTTCTCAAGCAAATTGTGAATTCATCTGTGGACCTTAGGAAGTGCTTATTGGCTTTTTGGAAAGCCCACCTAGCCAGCTTTTTAGAACAACCTTTGGTTTGGACTCTTGATTACCCTTGTGGGCCCCACATAGCCTTGTATTCTATCCCATTTTGCCTTGGTCTGTGAAATAGTGGATTGCTTATTTGTGCTTTCTAGCTTATTCAGTGTGCTTTTCTTATACCTTTGGCTTATTTTGTGTTCATATAAGTTGTTAGCATCTTAATTTGTAGCTTGTGTGCACTGTAGAGCTTATTAGAAGCTTTTGCATTTCATAAAAAGCAAAAATCCAAACTGTTAAGCTTATTGGTGTGCAAAGTGCTTATTTTTAAGTTGTGTAAAAAGTGTTTTCATAAATAGTACTTATTTTCATCTCATATTCATCTGTCAAAAAGAAAAATCCAAAAATAATCACTTTTTAAGAAAAGTGATAGTTTCTATTTAATATAATTTAGATTTTAATTTTTATTAAGTACTCACTTGTTATTATAATTTTCTTAAATTCCTTGTAACTTAAAGTATTTGTATAAATTTTATTAGAATTTTCCCTGTTCATTTAGTATTAATTAGAATTAAAAACAGTTTAATTAGTAATTAGTTAATATTAGTAAATTAAATAGTTTTAATAAATTTTTGTTAAACAGTAGTATAATTTTATATTTTTTCTAAGTTCTAAATAATATTTAGAGCCTCTGGTAATTTTCTTATTATTTCTACTGTTCATTTGGTAATTTTTAGATTTAATTTTAATTAAAACAGTTTAATTAGAAAAACCAAAAAGAAAATAGTTTTAGAGTTTAAAATTAAATCTCATTTTCATTTTTATAATTTTCCTAGTTTTGTAATCTTAATTAGAACCTGTAAAAATTATCTTTTTAATTTTCTCTTTTCATTTTCTAATTTTCTTCTTTTAAATAGTTTAATTAGACTTTAAATATTAATTAAGTTTTTAATTTATAAAAGATCCACAAAAAGACAAAAATATTTATTTTTAATTTTTATATATCTTTTAAGTCATTTTAGATTTTTAGAAATTAGTTTTGTAATTTTCTAGAATAAATTTGTAATCTTTGTTATTTTCTAGATTTAACTTAATTAGTTTGAATTAACTTTTTAAATAGTTTTAGTAATTAATTAATATTTAAATATTAAAATAATCAAAAAAATAATTTTCTTTTTCATTTAATTTTATTTTCATTTTAAGTTTGAAAAAGTTGCATTTTCACCCCCTGTAGTTTAATTTTGCATATTCCTACTTTTTCAGCACGCATTTAGATTTTTAAGGTTAATTGTAATTCTGTGTTTGTTAATACTGTTTATTATCATTCCAAGCAATCATTAGTGTAAAAATCAATCAAAATCTCTTTCTGGTTACTATTCCTGATCTCTCTTCCCAAAACGTTTTCAAAAATACAATTTCAATCTCGTCGGGATATAACGACCCGGGAATACACTGTGCTTACACCGGATCATTAATTGATCACTCTCTCCCTCATTTGACTTAGTTGACCACACCTGGTTGACTGGTTAGTTTGGGAGGAGTCAAGCATATATATTAACCACATTCAAAACCGTCCCATCTTCGATTAAAGAACCTGAAGTCATAAGGAAATTCGTGTTCTGCATAGACGAAAACTTTTTGAACTTTTTAGGATTCCAAAGATTAATCAACCCACCCGATCTTCCAGTCGCTTCAACCACATCAACCTCATAATCATTCCTTCCACATAATCTAGAAAATTCAAATTTTCCCACCCCAGTTATCATAGTCTCCTGAACCGCCAAAAAATCAACCCCAAAATTGTTAACCATACCTTTCACCCAAGAGTGTTTCCCAACAATCCCAAGCCCTTTGATGTTACAGGAAAGAAAGTTCATTTAAAACCTGTTTGTAGCGCCTCTTGTTCAATAGAATCACGGACCAATTCTTTAAAATCATGTAGCTTAGCTCCAACTTTAATACCCATCTTGGTTGTTTCATCGACTTCAGCTTCTATATCAGCTTGAACATCGTCTACAACGTGAACTGCGGTTGAGCCATCATATCGAGCAGCTTCTTCAGCATCAGCAGCAATTTCGGTTTCTATCTCAGCTTGAACAGAGCACTCCTGATTAACTCTTTTAGTAGTCACACTAGAGCCCAAGATGAAGGGAGCAAGCCCAAAAGGATCGTCCACTTCAAGCCTTGATTCTTTAGTGGGCCTTTCATTGCTACTCTTGTAGCTACCTGAATCTTGACCCATCTCAACAATCCCTCTGTTTTTCTTTCTTTTGTTTTTGTTAATAAGACAATTATCATTGTCAACCTTTCCAATGTCCACAGAAAATTCGTCATTAAAGTCATTCGTTATATTTGGTAACTGACAATCCTTCATTGAATCAGACCCTGGAATTCCGCTTCCCATAATTGGAGAATTAATACCTTCCTTAATTGTCTCTGAGGCATGAACAACCGGAGTTGTCACATCGTCATCGTCCATCTTCTCCGGAATAGAATGACTGGAATCAGATGATGAGTCCATAGAATCTGGAGTGGAAGAACCATCATCCGAAGACATAGGAGTTCCAGAGCTTTTATCATCGTAATTCAAAAAATCTGGTACCCAAGCGCCTGATTCTTCATTGACCCATACTGGAATTAACTTATCTCTCCACATTACCGAGACTTCTCCATGAATCATATCCCCACAATTGACCAACAGACCCACATAGCAGTATGATATATCAACATCGTTGCATTCAAGCTGAGCATTATGAACCACCTTTCCGAATAACTTAGCAACATTGTCGATATTAACATTCGACAACAAGTGTAGTGGAAGACCATGTACCTTCACCCAAGCCAGTCTTTCATAGGTTATCTCCTGCCCTTCCCAGATAGCAACAGTTTCGAAAACATTATTCCTACTAAGAAACTCATCCTTTGCCATGATGGCCTGCTCATTTGAATCGAAAGAGACTAGGAGTCGTAGTCTCCCCAAGTATTGTATACTACCACCGGCTAATCCCATGTCTTTCATCTCCTTACGAATGTTGCGTAGCACCTCAAAAGAAGCAAGCTTTAGAACGAGTGACCGGCCCTGAAGATCATCGAACACCGAAGCATTGTCATCGAGTATCAAAGTCTTATTCTGCGTATCATTCTTCCTTCTCTCCCCCGTAAGCATGGACGGAACTATTAAGGGACCGGGGAGGGCCCCGGCCCCCCCAAACTTTGCGGCGCCTAGTGTAAAAATTATAGGTTTTAGGGGTAATTTAGTTGTGGTTACAAACAAATCTCCGATTCGGCCCCCCCAAAATAAATGTTCAAGTTCCGTCTATGCCCGTAAGAGCTTCCTGATAAGAGAAAATTCCTTTCTTGACAAATCTGGCCTGTGAAACACCAGTAAATTGAGCCTTGGATGTGTTTCTTTCCTTTGGCTTTTCCGGCATTGGTTTCCTGAATTCCCCATCTTCAAGGACAAAGCGAGCAACATTTATAGCCAACTTATAATCTCCCAACCTTATATTGGACATCTTTTTAATCAACTCATCCTTGTCTTTAACATCATAGAAAGAGAAGAACCCGAATCGCCTTCCTCCTTTATCTCTCTTCTTGGCAATATAGATGTAAAAAATAGCTCCGTATTCACGTATCGCCCCAGCCAGATCCATGCCGCTACAACGATCTGGCAAGTTTGTAACAAAAAACTTTGTAAGACGACGCTGAACCACCTCCGGGATAGGCTTTCTCCGGTCACCCATAGTGAAAGTAAAGTGTAATGTGACGGTGAATCGCGGATAAAGATACCAAATATATAAAATCTGTGGGATGAATTGAAAATTGGTGTAAGTTAATTAGGATTTTTGATTTGGGGATTTAGGATTTGGGGGTGTCTTGTAAGCAACAAATTGCACATTTGCACCTTTTAGAAATCCGAAAACCCTAAATTTGGTCTGACATGTGATATGGACTCTTCTATTGATGAACTATAATTTATTCAGGTCATACAGAATTAAGTAATAAACCAAGTCAAATATGTCATGTACAAAAACATAAAAGCAAAGTATATGGTAGAAAGCATATCATGGTGGTTAAAACTGTCCAATAGCTCTGCCCTCGGTCACATGGGTACGGGCTTTTTGGTTGATGTAACAACATAAAATGATAAAATGTAAAATCAAATGCCAGCTTACTTCTTGACTTTACAAAAATAAGGAAATTTTCATGAAATATTTTGTTTCCAATAATGATAACAGATTAAGAAAAACATATATGTGTTTCACATGCATGTGTTTGCTTGTTGATGCTTTAATTTTCACAAACAAACCTTAACAAATTAAGAAAAACACATTTACAAATGTTAAGATATAGTCAGATAAACATATATGAAATTGCTACCCATAACCAATTTATCCACAAGGGATGCCCCTTAACTTTAATTATGATGTATATGTGACCAAATGACAAGGGCTTGAGGTAAAGTGAACTATTGATTAAGCTATCCAATGAACAACTTGTTTTCTTAGAAATTTGAATGGTGTGACAACTCAAAAAACCAATGGATCCCAGCACGTTAAAAGAGGAAATTAGGTTTTTTTTGGTTGACAAACTCACATGGTTGTCCCCATATGTTCTTTCAAAGTTCAAACCTATTTATATTGTCTATAGTCTATACCTTTTTCTCTTCATTGGGTTAATCTACTTTTTAAGTATCCACATAGTGATCAAGATGACACAAATATTTAAAAACTTTTGTTATTGATTGAGATAGTCATGTTTAAGTCATTTTATGTCATATAAACTTTGATGTTCCTATTTTCTATGTGAGAAGTGAATAAGAGTCTGGAGTTTATCTAACATTTGGTGCTTAATCAAATTATAGAGTTTTACTTTAACCCTCACTCAACCAATTCACGTGAATGTACTGACCAATTACATTTATAAAGTTCAGTCAGGCACAGATCAAATACCGATACTACCAAATAGCAAAACAAAAGAAAATATAACACTTTTACAAATGGGTCCTTACCTCACATGCACTTGCATTAGCAAATATAGTGCACTCATCTATCATTTAATCCTAACTCCTAAGTGCCCTTTTTTGACTACTCATTTTACTAAAAGAGTAAAGTCCAACATGTGGTTTGTCTGTTTAAACACCATACATCCCTCTGACCCTCTCAAATAATTTCACACGTGTACATTTTTCCGTTAATAAAAGTCAGTCATCATATATCCTTGAGGATGAACGGTGCAGTTATTTCTACATTATCTTCACGTTGATCTAACGTGAAGGAAAATACTTTGCATCGTTAGTTTTCAGGGATGTATAATTTCTATGGTTTATTATTATTTTATTATTTATTACAGTATTTATTTTTTATTTTTTATTTTTATTATTTTACTAAAGAAAAACGAGCATGAGCAACCATAAGTGTCATATAAGCATAGAATATATAGATTTTCAGACTAAAAAATTAATCGTCATTAATCACGGATTAGATTAATTAGTATTCTAGACTCATGCATGTGAGTTTTATTTCAATTATGTTATAACTCTTTGAACTCTTATTGCTTAATAAATTTGTTATATTACTCGTATCATTTTAAATACGAATTATCATACACATAAGACATTTGAACATTTAAGTATGATCTTTCTATCTCAATTCTGATCTTACAAAGATAAAAACGATGTATGGTAAGATCTTGATCTTAATAGCCAGGCTTCAAACCATAAAAAACCCAAATCTAAACACCTCCTCATCCCATGTTCTTGTATATCAACCTTATTCTTCTATCAGGTATTATTTCTTACAAAAACATATTGTATCATTTCTTACAAAAACAGTGTGTCATAAACAATAAAAGATTTACTTTGTTGACGAATGAGAAAAATTCGGTTAACAGCAACTTAATGTCAGAACTCGAAAAAGAAGAATAACAGTGCATGTAACAGTTAGGTGGTGTTTGTCTTTTTAGAGGCTCTGAATATGAATCTGAACCGCACATCTGAATCTGAATCTGAGGCGCAAATGTCTGAATCTGACCGCATCTGAACAGGAGAAAAAAACTCATGTCTGAATCTGGTTATTTTTCTGCCAACAAGAGGCAACAAGAGGCATTAAGACACCCCTCTCAAGTCTAGACCATTAAGATCTTACTGCCACTGACCGCGTCTGAACGGGAAAAAAAAAACAAACGGTCTGAACGGCCAAAATATCTGACCGCGTCTGAATGGTTCAGATTCAGAAGCTGTTAAGAGCCTCTTTTTAAAAAACAAACACGACCTTAGACTCGTTTCAGTTTTTGTGTCTTACGCTTCCATAAATCTAAACCCATTTTTTCTAGTTATCTTTTTCTTGATATTTTGGTTGTGATCAAGTTGATTAAGTTGTACTAAAGCTGTTGCATATATTTTGTTTAGTTGAACATTTATGAAACTCTTAAAGTAGTGTTATATACGGAGTATATACTCATAATGGATCATTAAAATCCACTTGTGCTAGTGGTTTCTACAACAGTGCATAACAAATTAACATGATAGCTTGCTAAACTAGGCTGACAAAATTGTTAGACTCTGTGGTGTAAAAGTTTTCAACAAACATTCATTAGTATTATTTTTTGAAAGGGGTGGAGGAACTGTTGTAAAAGTTTTCTAAAAACCCAAACAAAATTTTTTTGATGGATCGGATATGATCCGTCTATTTCAATTAATTGGATCATGATCCTATCTTTTTGGATCATATAGATCGGATCATGATCCATTTAGTCGGATCATTAAAGGATCTAACTACGATCCGATCCGATCCATTCACACCTCTAGTTAGATGCAATTATCATATTGCTAGTATTCTTTGTTGTACTTTATGTTAAAGTTTAACACGTAAATATAATGATTGTAAAGCTTTAGATATAACCATGTGTGGTTTCATCCTAGACTGTAGATAAGAGATTGGTCCCCCACAAATTGTAACCCAATGGGCTTCTTACAGTATTAAATTTTGTGGGCCTGGTTGAGACATGTTTACAGTAATAAGTTTTTAGTTTCGAATTTATGGAGACATCCAAACAATGTTTGCAGCAATTGTTTAACCTTTTGTTCCAGTTTCCACATTGAGATGTTGGTTGTTGCATCAAAGTGTACCTGACTAGGTGTCTGGTCGATTTGGACTTTGTTTCGTTTTCTCTTTCCATGTAGAAGAGTAATGACTCGTTTGCCTTTAAAATGGCCGAGTACAAAGCCCGGGAATGCTAGTATGAAAAGTCAAGTGTGTGTACAAACAGTACAACAACATGTTATCTTCACAACAAGTTTACATAGTCTAGCACATGATCACCGTTACATCAGTGAGAATTGATGTTCATAACGTCACCTCGCTATCAGCTTCACTATCTCAGTCTTACTGGCCGCATTTAATCACCCAAACTTACATTTTTCATTAACAAAGATCAAACACACTTTAACCACTATGATCAAGAAACTTGCAAATTAATTGATTGCTTATTTTGAACCATTAAATCTAGCTTGATATTATTGCCAATACGAAAGAAATTCACACAAGTATCCGAATATCTAGTTTCATTCTGTTTTTTCAATTCTATATACAAGAGTAACAAGACAATAATAAAGCTCTCAACCATAAGTTACTTCATTTATCTAGAGAATACAGAGCTTTATAGCATAAATGTAAGTTAATCCTGTATAAAAAGGCATATAATGTTAGAGTTGTGGATAAATATGAATATGCGTATGACTAGAATCGAACTCGAGACCACGGGATTGCACACTTTACGTATGAGACTCGATGTTTAAATAATTAATATAAAATGTTATATTTAATTATTTAATTCACAATAGACGACTAAAGAGCGTTAGGTAATTAACGGAATTGACTAACGGTCGGTAAATGTCAACGGGATATGAAGGGAAGGAAACAAGTCAAGAGAAGGATCTAGAAATCCTTTCTTAGGTTTGTTTTGGTCGAAACTATGGAATCCCACATCGGAAACCATAGCAAACTTGATATCTACCATAAGGTTATAAATACATCCCCATGTATCATCCTTTGGTACACTTGATTCAAGAGAAAGCCAAACTTCCTCTCTTCTTCCCTTGGTCAACGAATGAAACCCCTAGTAAGGGATTTATGAGTGGCCTTGAGAATTAACAAGGTGTTTGGTTAATCTATTGTGATCAAGAACTAGCATTCACATCGAATCGCTATTAGTACGTGTGTACAAGAACGTGGTACTAACACATTATTGTTAGTATCTTGGATCGATTAACAAAACGGTAAGGGGTTAATCATTGATCCTTATAAACCCTAATTAGGGTTCATCCAATTGTTCAAGGTTCTTGAAGTTTGATTCTTGTTCTTGCTAGAATCAAAAGGTACGTTCTTGTTTATGTTTATGTTAATTTTTTATATGTTATACTTGATCCTACGCTTCCGCATAATGTGACTACTTGATTTATTTAATTATATGAATGTCATGGTTATTAAATTCTAACAGTGGCATCACGAGCCATGTATAACATGTAATTGATTACTAAAACAATAAAAAAATGTATCTTTGATTGTTATAGATATACGAGGTGAGATCTATGCAAAACAAGTACTCCCTCCGTCCCAAAATAAGTGTCCGGTTTGACTTTTTAGAGTCAAACTGGTTTAACTTTGACCTTAACTATTTTTGTGGATGTTATATAATAGTTGATGAAAAATATATAAATGGATTGTATTTTAAGTGTACTTTTCAATGGTATAATTTTTCGTCAAGTATTCTATACCACATAAAAACTATTTAAGGTCAAAGTTGAACCAGTTTGACTCTGAAAAGTCAAACTGGACACTTATTTTGGGACGGAGGGAGTATCACTTAAAAAACAAATAAGTCAATCTCAACCATCCATCCACCTTTCATCTAATCGCTAAGATCAAATCAAAAAATAACAAAGGGAGGGCAAAATTGGCATTTTAGCTCATTTAATATAAAAACCCAATTTCCACTTTTTTTTAAAAACAACATATCTTGTAAACGGTTAATCTTCAAGCTACGAAAAATACACCATCGCGACGAGAAAAAAATTATCTTTCTATAGATATGCATTGTTATATACTTTCGACGAATTTTTTTTTCAAAATTCCGTCCAGAAAAATCCTACGGGATTCGTAAAAAATCCCATGGGATTCGTAAAAAGACGATTTTTTTTTCAAAATTTTCATCCAGAAAAATCTCACGGGATTCGTAAAAATCCCATGGGATTCGTAAAAAGACGATTTTTTTTTTCAAAATTTCCGTCCAGAAAAATCCCACGGGATTCATAAAGAAATCCCATAGGATTCGTAAAAAGATGTTTTTTTTTTCAAAATATCCGTCCAGAAAAATCCCATGGGATTCGTAAACCATAGCAAACTTGATATCTACCATAAGGTTATAAATACATCCCCATGTATCATCCTTTGGTACACTTGATTCAAGAGAAAGCCAAACTTCATCTCTTCTTCCCTTGGTCAACGAATGAAACCCCTAGTAAGGGATTTATGAGTGGCCTTGAGAATTAACAAGGTGTTTGGTTAATCTATTGTGATCAAGAACTAGCATTCACATCGAATCGCTATTAGTACGTGTGTACAAGAACGTGGTACTAACACATTATTGTTAGTATCTTGGATCGATTAACAAAACGGTAAGGGGTTAATCATTGATCCTTATAAACCCTAATTAGGGTTCATCCAATTGTTCAAGGTTCTTGAAGTTTGATTCTTGTTATTGCTAGAATCAAAAGGTACGTTCTTGTTTATGTTTATGTTAATCTTTTATATGTTATACTTGATCCTACGCTTCCGCATAATGTGACTACTTGATTTATTTAATTATATGAATGTCATGGTTATTAAATTCTAACATATAACATGTTCTATTCATAAAGAGAAATTATCGAAAAATGTTACTGTACTAATTTGATGTCTAAATGTATGTGTTACTGTTTATTGATTTATGATAAGGGTACCATTATTGGTACCCCTACCTCATCAAAAAGTACCTGAAAGTACAAAATATTCCTCTTTGTGTAGTAAAATATAGTTTTTTATCAGGGATAATTCAAAAAATGACCAAGTTGTTTAATCGCTGGGTTTTTTGACCTTGGATTTGAAAATTCTTGTTTTGACCAGATGGAAAAGTTGCCCAGCACGTGTCACCCCCCATGGGACGCCAAGTGTCCAAGTTGCCCAAAATTTTGGCGCGTTGCCCAAAATTTGTCAAAAGTTGCCCAAAATTTGGTCAAAACAAGAATTTTCAAATCCAAGGTCAAAAAGGTCCGGCGATTGGGCAACTTGGTCATTTTGGAATTATCCCTTTTTATCGGTTTATGTTCCGTATTTTTTGCCAGTTTAATTCTTTTAACGTGTTAAATTTTATATTTTATGTTCCGTACTTTCAGTTTTATAGTTTTATAATAAAAAGAAAATTATAAAAATAAAGAAAAAAATAAAATAAAAATAAAATAAATAAAAGGGGTACAAATGGTGTTTTAAGAGGGTTATAACCTATCTCTTATGAGAAAGTTAGGTGGTGTTTGTATTTTAAGAGGCTCTGAANATGTCTGAATCTGACCGCATCTGAACGAGAAAAAAAAACTCATGTTTGAACCGCACATTTGTTTGCTCGTACTAATTTGTTTTTTGGGTTATTTTTCTGTCAACAAGAGACAACAAGAGGCATTAAGACACCCCTCTCAAGTTTAGACCATCAAGACCTTACTGTCTCTAACCGCTTCTGAACGGGGAAAAATAAAACAGTCTGAACGACCAAAATATCTGACCGCGTCTAAACGGTTCAGATTCAGAGGTTGTTAAGAGCCTCTTTTTAAAAAACAAACACAACCTTAGTCTATTAATTGCAACCAACCAGATGATGCCACATGTTTAAACATAAAGCTAGATAAATCTTTTAAGTATATATCAATCATTTCTCATTCATAAATAGAATTATGATCATGTGGGGCAACCAACCACAAAACCCATGTTACTTATCTTTATGCACAAGTGATTTTCTGTCATTTTGAATTGGTCCCTTAACAAATTTGTATTACATATCACAAATGTATGTCATTTGTATTTTTACTATGCTAGAGTGAAAAGTCACAGAGTATGACCAAACTCATTTTGATAACTCAATTCTTGATCTACTTACTCGAAACTATATAAACTTCATGGTCTACTTATTCGAAAATTATTATACAATCCTGGGTTTAATTTCGTATATTATCTCTTTTGGAACCGAGAGTCTTCAAAAATAGCGAGTACGACGAAACCTGGAATGTTAAGTAGAATAGTCGTGTATGTACACACCGTAAAACCATATTATCATGTATAACAAGTTCGATTACTATCATATGTTACATACTTACATAATGATTCTTGATGTTTATAACTTTTCACACTTTCATTTCTGATTTATGGTTTTTTCCAGTAAAACATCTTAACACGGATACATAACATATTAACATCCCAGAACCCCACCATCAGGAAACAAAACAACATCCGATATCTGAAACAATAAGTAGCCAATGCGTTCAAACACATATCTAACCCAATATTTTGGCTTCACATGTCACCAATTAGACTAATATTTTCCGTACCGTTTTAAAGGATACAAGGGAAACGCTATAATATGCAATTTTTCCTACCGCTGTTAACAAGTTTAAAACCCCATTTCCCACAATAATTAACCCCTAAATCATTTGAACACCAGTTCTGTGCTTGCGGGTATATGTACACACACCATATCAATTTTTATTACTTCTTACCTACCTGATGCTCTCTTCAATGACCCAACTACACCCGGGAGTTCCTTGCTTGAGTTACTTGAGTTACCTTTTAAGGAAAGGCTCTTTTTAACCCGGTTTTTGTTTATTAGCAACATGGCATTTCTCGGAGGTGCACTAAGTGCCCCTTCAGCACAATTACCAGCTTGACCGCAAACCCACGGTCTAGACGGTCCATCTTCACGGAAAGGTCTAAGCTTAGGAAACCCGTTTCTCATTTTTGAAAAGATCCGTTGATCAGGAGAACTTTCTTCATCGGATTTAGCGCATACGGGACACGGTGGGTCACCTTTACGGACTTTCGGGGTTGTTTGGTCTAAGCATTCAGCATGGAAGACATGTCGGCAGGAAAGTACACCGGTAACCGGCATGTCTCCACTTCGAACAATCCGACGAGAACTCCAGGGTGAACTTTGGGAAAGAAAACGTTCACATAGACAGCATTTATAAGCATATGATTGGTTTACTGATGGTCGGGAAATCGAATCGGATTCATCTGTAATATCAAAATCACAACTTGGACTGCTGAACTGTTGTCTGTCTCTTTGGGTTTCATCAAAATCTGGAATTGCGGGCCCCTCTCGTTTTTCGGGTGGAAAGGTTATAGGATGAACAGGTTTGAACATGAAGCAACGTCCGCTCGTATAGTTACGGTGTGAGGACTGTGATTTGGCGATAGGATCATAATCACTACTGTCTGAACGGGAAGACATAGAAACTCTACTATCTTGAGCGGCTGAAATTGACATTTCCTGAAAACCGACTGACATTAGACTAATATTTAAAGTAATGTAAATGGACTCAATATTTTCATTTCAAGGTTTGCAATACCGTTATGGTTGGGCTGCGTTGGATAACGATCAAACAGTAACTTTCCAAAACAAGTCAAATTCGTTGGGGATTGAAACGGGATGGCCTGTTCAACCTGCTACTTTTTTCAACTCAAAATACAATTTCAAATCTACTGTATACCATAATTGTTAAAACAATTGTGGTATTGAATACTAAATATCAAAATTTTATTTTATACGCTCATAAAAACCTGGTAGATTGTTGTGGGTTGACCGGACCCAACCCGCTTTGACCCGACCAGGCTGACAAGTTTTAGAAAGTGACCCGTTTTGACTCGTTACCAAATCCAGAGTGACCCACCGTTTGCCACCTCGAAAACGGAGATATAGTATATAATAATATACCTCAATAGTTGGTGAATATGATGATGGCCCCAAAACTGCGAAATTCAAAGGTAAATTAAAACATATCAGCAATAATGAAATATGGACCAACACAATACACGAAAAAACTGGATCTTTATCATTTCTTGGAACGCCTAATAAAGGTCTAAATGGTCAATAACAGCCATATAAATTCAACTAATAATATTATTTACCTCTCCTAGATGAATTCCCAAACTCATCAACACTGATTTCTTGCACTGTGGGAGGGATCCACTGCTGATTTGGAGAAAAGTCAGACAGACTACTAATATCTGGCCCGACTCCATCAGAAGCAGAATGTTGATGATTAGGTAGATAATTTCCTCTTGACCAGCTCATACTTTCTCTACTGTTTGACGACATGGAAGATCTGTATAACTGACTGCCCTCTTGAGAACCAAATGAATGGACTTCAGAGTGGTAGCGGATATCCCATCTTGGTGGAGGTGAGAAGCTTGTGTTGGTTCTCCAGTAGGGTTCGTGTGGACCCATGGACCAGTCACGGCTAGCTGCATTAGACCCATGTGGCCTAGCAGCCACACAACAGAGGGACCCCGTTTTAGCTATCTTTTGGATTACTAGGAGAGTATTCTTGCACAAATCTTCGACTATCTCACCGAACTCCAATTTACAAAACCAGACACTTTCAAAGCAAGCGGAATAACTTGCATCTCTTGTTCCAACAGTAGTTAACACAATACTTTCTTATCCAATAATTATAGCAGAGTGTAGCAAACACAACACACAACCCTCACTTTGGAAAAGTGAATATATGTCCTGTTTCACGGTAGCAGCCCTGGCTTCAACAGGTATACAATTAGTTAATGCTACGATTTCAACTCATATAATTCGGGTATCCAACAAAATATTCAGCTACACTAGACATATATACTCCTAGAAAAACTTTAAGCAAAGTTTAAGGAACGCNACCCGGATCAACCCGTAACCTTCCCCCCAAAAAACAAGTCAAATTGTTTTTTTTTTTGGGGGATTAAAGGGGATGGGTGGCCTGTTTTTTTCCAAAAACCCTGCTACTTTTTTTTCCAACTCCAAAACCATTTTCCAAAAAATCTACCTTGTAATTACCTATGTTAAAACATTTTGTTGGGTATTGAACTAAATTATCCAAAAATTTTATTTTTATACGGGTTCCATAAAAAACCCCCGGGGTAGATTTGTTGTGGGGGTTGACCGGCCCCCCAACCCCCCCGGCTTTTTAAAACACCGCCCCAAGCGAAAGTTTTTGGAAAATTGCGAAAACCCCGTTTTTGACTTTCGGTTACCCCCAATCCCAGAGTGACCCCACCGGTTTGCCACTCCGGAAACGGAGGATATAGTTAATATAAATAATTAACCTTCAAAGTTGGGTCGGATATGGATGTGGGTGCCCCCAAACTGCGAAATTTTTTCCCAAGAATTTAAACATATCAAGGCCAAAATTTATGATATGGGACACAAAAAAACATAACACGGAAAAAAACTGGGATCCTTATCATTTTTTCTATGGAACGGCCCCATAAAAATTAAAGTATTTCCTATTAAATTGGTTTCCCCCAAATAAACAAGGCCAATAAATTTTCAACCTTAATATAATTATTTACCCCCCCCTTCTCCAGGATGAATTTTTCCCCCCAAAACTAACAAACTGATTTTCTGCAAACTGTGGGGGGAGGGATCCCCCAACTGGGGCTGATTTGAAAAAACAGGTCAGGAACAACTTAACCAATAATCTGGGCCCCGGAAAAAAACTCCCATTTTTTTCCCAGAGCAGAAATGTTTTGGATGAATTTTAGGTTATAATTTTTCTTCTTTTGAACCCAAGGGGGGGCTTTCATAAACTTTCTCCTAACTGGTTGGAACGACCCATGGAGGATTCTGTATTAAACCGAAATGCCCCCCCTTCTTGAAGAAACCCAAATGGGAATGGATTTTTCGAGTGTAAAGGCGGGATTTTTATCCCCCCCAATTCCTGTTGGGTGTGAAAGCCCTTTGTGTTTGGTTTCTCCAGGTAGGGTTCGTGTGGGACCATGACCCATCCACGGCTAGGGGGCTGGGGGCCAATTAAACCCATTGTGGCCTTTCAGCAACCAACACCAAAAAGAGAACCCCCGTTTAAAGCTAATTCTTTTTGGATTTAACCCCCTAGGAGGAGTATTTTCCTTGGCAAACAAAAAAATTCCTTCCGACTATCCTTCAACCGGGAACCTCATTTTACCAAACCAACCCAGAAAAAAAACACTTTTCCAGGGGGCCAAGGCGGGATAAAAACTTTGGATCTCTTGGGTTTTCCAAACCAGGGTGGTAATAAAAAATATTTCTTTAATTCCAAAAATTATAAGCCAGAGTGCCGAAACACAACCAAACAACCAACCCCCTCCACTTCGGAAAAAAAGGTTGGTGTATATGGGGTCTTATTTTCAACGGGTAGGCCAGCCCTTTGGGCTTTTTTCAAACCAGGTATACCAAATTAAGGGTTAAATTGCTAACACAATGGCAAACTTCAATTTAATTTAAATTTTCGGTATTTTCCCAAACCCCAAAATATTTCCAGGCTACAAAAAAACTAGGAAATTTATATAACTCCTTTGAAAAACCCTTAAAGGCCAAAGTTAAGAACGCCTTTTTGATCATATGGGGAACTTTAACCCTATTTTTTAAACCCCACAAAGAGTAAACCTTTTTTTTTATAAACCAAGGATACCTGTTTTTTGACCCCCAAATCCCCAAGATGTGCCACCCTTTTTCCAAAATCCCACTCAAGATCAGTCGATCAAAAAAGACATCATAGTACACCAAATCTTTAAATCTAAGTCAACTTCATTTCTCAACTTAAAGATGAAAACTTTAACAAATTATTCGTTCTTTTTCACTCTACATAACAAAGGACAGAGTGACAAAGTAGTTCATGGTTAATTTTGTCTTTAAATTCAAGCTAACTTCATTTAACCACTAGGGGCGGCCAAGTGGTAAAAAAAACTTGTTCGTATCATCACTAAAACGTAAGAGGCCTCAAGTTCATTTGAAGCTTGGTGCAAACAACCCGCAAGTGGTCACGCCAACTTTTCCAAGCGGGCTTTATCCGATCCGTGTGGCGGCGGGCTCAAACCCCATGAATTAGTCAACCAAAAAGTCGAAAACCATGGTTAATAAAAAAAAGTTTCTTTCATTTCACTTTAAAGACTAAAACTTAAACCATTTCCCATTATTCTTTTTCGCTCTCCGTAACACCTAAAAGATTAACAGGATAGTACATGCATATACTACTACTAACTCCATCATCAACTATTATTACAGTAATTTTTTTTTAACTAAACCCCATAAACTATCACTATATCTACAACAAGCATATAATCAGCTAAAAGACAATGAAACTAAACAAAATTGAGCAAAAATGAAAGACTAAAAACAGTATAAATAACTTAAAGATAAAAGGGTTTGAGTTGTGAGTTGTTACCTTGATGATTGATGGGTTTGGAGATGAGTTATGAGCTTGATGATGATGATGGAAATTGAAATGCTGAGAAAACCCTAATTTAAGGAACTAATACTACTACTACTGTTCCAACTTTGCCCTCTTTTCCTTTCTTCTTCCAAATATCTTTTTTTTTTTTTCCCTCTTTTCCTTTCTTAAAAGGATGTTTGGTTTGGTCAAAAGATTTTTGACTCTATTTATTTATTTTTAACTTTCTAAATATGTTTTTTAAAGACAACATGTCATCTCACTACATATAATTAGAGATGTCAAAAAAACCGGAACTCGATAGAGAATTCAAACCTGAATTGAGACGAGGCGAGGCATGCTTATCAGATTACGGGGCGGATTTGGAACATAAACGAGGATTTTAATCAGGTTTGGGGCGAGAATCAAGGAATAATATCCTCGTCTCGCCCCGCCTGAATAATATATACACATATATACAAATATATTTATACTTATATAGTATTTTGTTTGGATTAAGTCATATAATAGCAACGAATTTTGTTCATTGTCTCGTGTTGGTACGTGAACTAATTAAAAAATATGCAAAAGCAACGAACTTTTATAAGTGTCTCAATCTGCTGATGATATGTCATACCTAAAATCCTGACACGTGTCACTATTTATAATGTGACATATCATCAAAATGTGCAGATTGAAACACTTATGAAAGTTTATTGCTATTGCACATTTTTTTAATTAATTTACGTACCAAAATGAGACAATTAAGAAAGTTCGTTGCTATTCTATGATTTAATCCCTATTTTGTTAGTATTTACGTAATAAAAAATATTTTTATCTAATGTTGTTAGTTCTTTATCTTTTTAAGATTGTAAAATTATGATTATAAAAACTTGTTAATGTCATATTTTTAAGTTGTAATTTTTTGTGATGTAGATTATCATATTTTTATGTATAATTTTTTGTAATTTTTAACTTCATTTCTCAACTTAAAGATGAAAACTTTAACAAATTATTCGTTCTTTTTCACTCTACATAACAACGGACAGAGTGACAAAGTAGTTCATGGTTAATTTTGTCTTTAAATTCAAGCTAACTTCATTTAACCACTAGGGGCGGCCAAGTGGTTATAAAAATAACTTGTTAGTATCATCACTAAACCGTAAGAGGTCTCGAGTTCAACTGAAGCTTGGTGCAAACAACCCTCAAGTGGTCACGCCAACCTCCCAAGAGGGCTTTATCCGATCCGTGTGGCGCGCTCAAACCCCATGAATTAGTCAGCCAAAAAGTCGAAAACCATGGTTAATAAAAAAAAGTTTCTTTCATTTCACTTTAAAGACTAAAACTTTAACCATTTCCCATTATTCTTTTTCGCTCTCCGTAACACCTAAAAGATTAACAGGATAGTACATGCATATACTACTACTAACTCCATCATCAACTATTATTACAGTAATTTTTTTTTAACTAAACCCCATAAACTATCACTATATCTACAACAAGCATATAATCAGCTAAAAGACAATGAAACTAAACAAAATTGAGCAAAAATGAAAGACTAAAAACAGTATAAATAACTTAAAGATAAAAGGGTTTGAGTTGTGAGTTGTTACCTTGATGATTGATGGGTTTGGAGATGAGTTATGAGCTTGATGATGATGATGGAAATTGAAATGCTGAGAAAACCCTAATTTAAGGAACTAATACTACTACTACTGTTCCAACTTTGCCCTCTTTTCCTTTCTTCTTCCAAATATCTTTTTTTTTTTTTCCCTCTTTTCCTTTCTTAAAAGGATGTTTGGTTTGGTCAAAAGATTTTTGACTCTATTTATTTATTTTTAACTTTCTAAATATGTTTTTTAAAGACAAAAAGTCATCTCTATAATTAGATTGGAAAAAAAAACCCGAACTCGATAGGGAATTCAAAACCTGAACTAATTGAGATGAGGCGGGGCATGCTTATCAGATTACGTGACCGATTTGAAACTTAAACGGGGATTTTAATCGGGTTTGGGGCGGGAATCAGGAAATAACATCCCCTCATGCCCCACCCAAATAATATTTACACATATACAAATATATCTGTACTTATATAGAATTTTGTTGGGATTAAGTCAATAATAGCAACGAATTTTTTCATTGTCTCGTGTTGGTACGTGAACTAATTAAAAGATGTGCAATAGCAGCGGACTTTTATAAGTGTTCCAATCTGCACATTTTGATAATGTGTCATACCTGAAATTCTGACACGTGACACTATTTATAACGTGACACATCATCAAAATATGTAGATTGGAACACCTATGAAAGTTTGTTGCTATTGCACATTTTTTAATTAGTTCACATACCAAAACGAGACAATTAAGAAAGTTCGTTGCTATTATATGACTTAATCCCTATTTTGTTAGTATTTACATAATAAAAAATAGTCTCATCTAATATTGTTAGTTTTTTTATCTTTGTAAGATTGAAAAATTATGATTATAAAAACTTGTTTAATGTCATATTTTTAAGTTTAATTTTTTGTGGTGTACTTTATTATTATTTATGTAAATAAAGCTTGTTTGTAATTGATTATTAATAGGTTATTAATTCTTTAAATTATTGTTAGCGGTTTATAAATAATAATAAATGTAAAATGGTGCGGCTTTGGTCGAGAAATGCAACAATGGGGCGGGTTTGGGAGAGGCTAACGGGACGCCCCGATTATATCCCGATGAAAATCGAGACGAGTTTGAAAGAAAGTTTGGTAATCGGGTTTGAGTATGTAGATGACTGCCCCACCCCAAACCCACCTTGTTGCAATCCGTACATATAATATCATAAATCTAACTTTTAAAATCAATGATTTATTTGGTTAGCATACATGAGATATCATTCGACTAAAAGTCTTGGTTTCTCAAAAATATTTTAAGTTGACAGAAAACTTTGATCTCGTACATCACTGAATGTGGACAGACTTTTAACCCAACAACTTTTACAAAAGTTGATTAAACCAAAATCGGTTTAACCGTGTCAACTAACCATTACACAAAAAGACCAATACCACCAACCGATGCTCTTTTGATATTTTTATTCGCAACTTTAAATTAACAATCCCAAGCACCTTTTTACCTTTTTTTTATTATGCGCTTTCTCTATAAAATATGTTTCTTATTTGTTGCTAGTCGTTTAAAATATATTGCAAAAACATAAAGAGGTTTTAGTGTTTTACATGTTTAGTTTATGGTTTGTTAAACATGTGAGTCTTCTTTTGTATTTTAGCAATGTATCAATATATCTTAAACATTGAACTTTAAATAAAAAAATACAAAATAAACCAAAAAAGTAAAATTTGTTTGGCTTGTTAAACATGTGAGTCATCTTTTGTATTTTAGCAATGTATCAATACATCCACGACTTGATATAATTCCCAAGTTTTAGTTCCTTTATTATTCAAAACTGACAAATTTCAAGAAAAACATTATCAAATGTTAGCTTTCACACATTTATTAATCAGAAATTAATTATTGCCTCATTAGAGCATCCACAATAGGTACAGTTGTTAAAAGCTTTTTACTATTTCGAAAAGTCATTTTAAGGGGTTTTTTGCATTGCTACAAAAGCTTTTTGAAAAACTTTTCATCAAAGACTTGGTGAACCTCAAGTCATTGCTCAAAGCTTTAGTCATTAAATGCATTATGCATTGAATACATTAAATGCATCAAGTCTTAAAGACTCGATGTATTGTAGATGCTCTTAGTTTATCAAAAAACAAAAGAAGAAAATGACAAAAATAACAAATTTACAAACATAGTTCTTCAAATACTCAATTCTTATCCAAAAAGCTAGACTACACGATTTCGAAAACAATCGCAAGGATGAAAACTAGCAAGCTCAGCTTTGCGATTGTTTTAAAAAAAATAGCAAAGTCTTGCGATTTTAAAAAAAATAAAAATAAAATAAAAATGAGCATGATGAATCTTGATAGTTTTCAACCTTACTACAACAGTTTTTCAAAAACTAGCAACGTCTTGCGATTCTTTTAAAAAATTAGCAAGATCATGCTAATTTTATGAGTAGTTTGACTTTTAGAATAAAAGTTGAGTATTTAATGAAATATACTTATAAAATTAACTATTTTTGTCATTTTCACAAACAAAAGACTAGATTTTAGTTACAGTTAGCAACTTAATCAACAACTTTGGAAAGATCTTCCTATTTTTTAAAACACTTTATAATTAAAGTTATAACCTGTTATCAACAAAACAAAAAATACTACATTTTTTAGTTACCTTTAACAACCATATCTTTTTTATTAAAAGTTGGCAGACACTGTAAAGTATAAAGAAATACATTAAGACCAAAACTATATATGCAAAAATGTATGTGTTGCTTAAAAATGGAGGTGGATGCGGATTATGCAAAATACAAGAAGTTTTACAATCCTTTTAGGCAGAGTATAACTTAAACTATAAGACACGTGTGATTGATCATTCTCTAGGGGAATAGTGAGGTATGCTCGAAGTGTATGTCGAATTAAGTCTAAAGGTTGAGAGAAGATTATTTTTTGTCTTTTATGTTTATATGAAAGCAAGTAAAATCTCGGGTTTGAAGAGTTTGGTTTTAAAACTAATAATCAAACTAAATCTAATCTAAATGCGATGAAAAGTAAATTGGTGAACTTCAAGTATGATTAAAGTGTATTTACTTAAAATTTCATTACTCCCTAGTTATCTTTTACTGATTAATCGAATTGTCAAGTCCTTATTTTGATTAGCGTGTTGTATTCCTTAATACCTACCGAGGGTTGGTTATTCCCTAACTCCTATGAATTCCGTCTAAATGGGCAACGCTTAAGAATACCTTAATCCCATCTTTCGCGTTGCAACTAAGAATTCATGCTGATGCGCGTGGATTGCAACACGCACTTCGTTTTACCTCTCGAGGGATCTCGAGAAGCTTGCAATCCCCACCAGGCAGTGTACCTGACCGATGTAGTATAGTGTAATGGCAAGTACCGGGGGATTGATCGTTCTCTCACAGGGAATAGTGTTCGTTAGGTTAAAGACTACTCTAATTAAGGTCTAAGGGTGGAGGATGATTATTTTTGTATTTTTATATTTTTATGAAAGCAGTAAAATCTCAGTTTTTGAAGGAATGGGCGGAATTAGTTGCTAGTCAACTAACCCAAGTTATCTACTTATGCAATTTAAAATAAAGTTTTGAGAAAACAATGGTGGGGAAAGTAGTGTTTACTTAGATTTCATTAC
>LBNU01017551.1:57949-70727 GCA_014162995.1 Artemisia annua
TATAATAATTATATACTATATATATATATATATATATATATATATATATATATTATATAATAACTATCTAGAAGAGAGATGAGAAGGGAGAGAGAGAGAGAAAGAGAGAGAGAGAGAGAGAGAGAGAGAGAGAGATTTAACAAACGTAAAGGCGTCACTTGTTACTTGTGCACAAGTATTTGTCTAGGGGAATAGTGTAGTATAGAATCACGATTTCGCAAGTATAATTATTTGCCGCTATACACCGTCGCTTTGCGCAAGCATTTGTCTAGGGGAATAGTGTAGTATAGGCAAGACACGGGGGATTGATCATTCTCTATGGGAATAGTGTATGTGAAGGCCGAAGTACATGTCGAGATATGTCTAAGGTGAGGGATGAGTCTTTTGTATTTTTAGATTTTTGAGAAAGCAATTTAAAATCTCAGGGTTTGAAGAATGGACGTTTTAGCTACTAATTAACTAAAACAATAAAAGTAAATTAGGGTTCTACAAGGGAAGTGAAGCGTATCTACCTATGATATATTACTCCTTGCTAGCTATTCAATTTTACCTAATGAATTGTCACATCATTATTTTAATTGAAGCATTGTATTCCTTTTTATTGGTCGTATGGAGGTGTCGAATGCCCTAACTCTATAAACATTAAGTCTCCCCTAAGAAAGCTTAAAGTCTATTAAGTCTTCTAGGATCTACAAGCAGCAATTAACACAATAAATACAACGAGAAAAACCACTGGTGCACTATAGGGTTGCGTTTTATAAGATTTTTAAGCTATTACATATAAGAGTTAAGCCAATTTTCTTATCCTAGCGCGAGACAATCAAACAAGAGACAGTAGGAAGCAAGAATTATAAACTATAACCAATTAAACTCATAGAATTTGTCACGCCTTAATGATAAAGATAGACACAAACATCAATAAGAAAACAATAAGATATAACTAGTCATTAACAAGTTTCATACAATCATAAGTAAACACTAGGTTAATTAGCCAAGCATAATCAATGAAGAATAAGCAATAATAATAATAATTGAAGACATAGATTAAGGTAGAATCAACAAACCGTTACAAGATGTTTATGGAATGATTAAAACCCTCTAAGTTTCTGGAAAAACACCTACCTAAACCCTAGAATCGGACTTAAGGTTTAGGGCTTACAAAAAGTGAAGTTATGAGGTTATATTTATAGGCAGTTTTTCTGTCGGCAAAGAGTGACGGCGTCAGCACTAACAAGTGACGGCGTCACGACCCATTTTTCATCAAATTGTAGATCTTTTCGTCCCGATTCAATGGCTTTTTGAATCACCTAAATCCGAGTTCGTATGCAAAAGATATGGCCAAAACAGTATCAGCTATTTCGCGTGCATGTTGTGATAGTCATGTTCAGCTTGTGACGGCATCGCTTTGTGTCTTCTGACGCCGTCAGGACGTTGTGACACCGTCTCCCTTTAAAACTTCTGAGCCATCACGTTATAACTTTGCACTGAATTTTGGTCTTCAACTACAAGTGACGACGTCAGGTTGTGGATTGTGACTTCGTCAGGTCTCCATCTTGACTGATTCGCGACTTGGTTGTTTTATTTGTTTCTTCGTCGATTTTGGTCCAAAACATGGCGGTTTTCATAATTCTCGTCCCAAGTACCTAAAATGCAAAAAGAAATGAATTAGAGCAATATTTGATCAATTACATATGACTTTTAGGCTTAAATAACCCCTTAAAATGATATCAAAGAAATCATTATCAATTATTTTTTATTATTTATTATTTTTATAATTTTATTTTTATTATAAACTGTATAAGAAAACAGAAAATATAAAATTGATAAGTTAAAAGTAGTAAAACAAAAAAAAATAGAGAGCTAAAAATCATAAAAAATTATTTTGTCCTGCTAATAAAATGGTAAAACTGTCAAAAAAAAGTGCGAAAAATAAAATATAAAATTTAAAAATCATAAATAGTAAAAGAAAAAATATGCTCAATAAAAAATCATAAAGAATTATCTTATCTTGTTAATAAAGTGGATAAAAGTTAAGAATGGCAGTAGCAATAATAACCTAACCCTATAAAAAATCGAGGTTTATGATGTAAAAACAAATGTCGGTAAAAGCCACGTGCAATAAAAGGAGACGTACTAAAATATATTCGGGCCTTCAATTCAATTTATCCAATTTATTTTACCATTATTTTCTGCTCCTGTTCTACCCAAAACCTAAGTAAGATTTATCCCTTATTTTTCTTCATATTTATTATACCTTATATTATGATTATATGACTGTCCTTTATCATTAAACTCTGTTTTTTTTATCTATCATTATTGTTATAAACATATTCATAGATCCATAAATAAAAGACCCTTTAATGCCTTATCTTATGTTAGTGTGTTTGGGGTGTGTTTGGTATTGGTTGTTAGAAACTTAAGTGCTTATTCATAAGGTGTTTGGGTAAGCTTATTGCATTATAGAACACAATAAGCTGTTCTGGGTACCAAAAAATAACCTCTTTTTTTAGAAGCCATTGTGGAGGAGTGCTTGTTTATAAGAGCTTGTTGATTTATTGCTGATAAGCTATTGAGTATAAGCTCTTTTAAGTAAGGTAATGTATAAATTTCCTTTAAAATAAAATAAAAACTAAAATTTTCACTAAAATACTTGAAACTGATAGGCCTGGAGGTATATGAGTGACCCGTTGACCAAGAAGTCATGGGTTCAAGTCTCGTTTGAGACATGTGTGAGATACCCTAGTACTTTCATGTATGGATTTTGTTATTAACACCGATAGTTATATAAGTTTCATGTTGGTTTTACTCGTTTTTTATTGTTATCGGTGATTGGATGTTTAAAGATATGTATGGTTGATAAATGATTGAATTCAAATGAGTAGATCATAATCAACAAGCTGTCCCTTTATTGAAAAAAGACGCACATTCACATTCCTTTATACTAAAATACCACCTGTTATTTTATTTTATTTTGCTAAAACTGCTTTACTTAGCTGCAAAGTTAATCTTTTGTAATCGGGTACCCGAAGCTCCTCTATATAAAATTAGTTATAATATTACGGAAAGTGCCATATGTCGCTGAAAGCGTGAAACAGTTTGAGTGTAGCGTAATTATTCTTTTGTACTTAGCTGGGAATTTCTCATCTTTTTCTTTCGTAAACAATAAAGATGCTCGGGGTGTACTATTTGGGACGCCCCGGACAGCAGAAGTGTCTGCAGAAGATGCACCCTCAAACATATAGGGCCCATTCGGTGAACTACATGTGGCTTTTGTTGACACTTGATTGCACAACACAAGTGAAAAACTATATAGGTTGTGCTAGAAACTTAGGCACCAGATAAGCTGTTTTAAAGGTGTCTGCAATTGCTTATCCTGAGTCCAGACCTTGTTATATGATTATATGAGTTGCTTGTATGATTATTTGCTAAAAGCATAAGCAGTTTTAATAGGCAGTCCCAAACACCCCATTTACTGTGGAAATTCCATGGGGCGTCATCTATATTGTAAAAAATTCTCCCCTTTTAAAGGACACCACATTTAAATTCGATAGCGTCTATATGGCGTTGCTTGGGAATATATTGGCGTCCATATTATAGTGAAAGATACTTTTCACTATGATAAGATTGTATTCCTTAAACCTGGCTAACATATTATCCTCAAACAAAACACATTCTAGATTGTTTCCAGTATAACGCACCATATAGTCTCATGTATTACATGTCATCGTCAGGTAATTTTTGTTTGTTTGAAGCTAACTTTTCATGATTTTGTTGCAGTACTGTCAGTCATAGCCATTGTTATTCATGGCGGGCCAGACAAACGACTATGGGAAGAGATCCCATTATCAACCTGAGCGTTCTCTTAGCAATGGAGGAGGTAAGAGGAGAAACCCTGAAGATGAACGAGAATCACATGCCATTGGACCAGAAGATACTGTTTACCGTTATCTCTGCCCTCTGAAAAAAACTGGAAGCATTATCGGACGAGGTGGTGAAATCATAAAGCAACTAAGAGCCGACACAAATGCCAAGATTAGAATCAACGAAGCCGTTCATGGATGTGAAGAGCGTGTTGTCATTATTTATAGCTCAAGTGAAGAAACTAATAGTTTTGAAGAGACTGGAGATCTTGTTTCACCAGCTCAAGATGCTCTATTTAAAGTGCATGACATAGTTATTACTGAAGACACTGATTATCAACTGGACGAGATTCTTACAGTGAGATTGCTTGTGTCTGCTGATCAGATTGGATGTGTTATTGGAAAAGGTGGACAAGTTGTTCAAAACATACGTACTGAAACACGAGCTCAAATTCGCATTTTAAGTAGCGAACAAGTGCCACGATGTGCATTGAGCTCTGATCAGGTCCTTCAGGTATTATTGTAACTTATCAATACATAATTCATCGTTTTGGTTTTGTGATAATAACAGATATGGTTCCTAATTGTAGTGTCTGGTTTCACTCGTAGCCCCATTTCCATTAAACTCAACAGCCCACCCCTGTAAAATATATAAAAATGACCATTTTCCCTTTTAAAACTCACTTTTGGTCTTAGATGCACAACCCAAATTTTAAAGATTCTACACTATACATCGATTTACAATGTTGTTCGCAAATTTCTTGCAAGATTTAACAGGTGAGCTGTTTTAGTTTAATGATAAGCGTGAAAGCAAAAAGTGCTATTAGGAGTAAGGACCATTTATGCACTTAGTTTTGAGTAAGCACCATTTATGTTATTACCATCAAACCACAGAGAGGATGTGTATTATAGTCTATACTCTATAGCATGTAAATACCTTACTTATTTGTTAGTATGATTTATGACTAAGAGGGTTTTTTGGATTGCTTATTTAGTAATCAGTTTTGAGTCTTTGGAGCAAACTGGTTATTTCAAAATAAATAAGCACTTTTAAATAGAGCCAGATTCTTACCTGGTGTAGAAATGAGCAACCCCAAATACTCCTTTGTTGGTTAATTTACTAAAAATCTAATGTTATTTACGTATGATTTTATAGATAACTGGCGAAGCTACAATGGTTAGGCAAGCGTTGTTCCAAGTGGCGTGTCGCCTTCATGATAATCCATCACGATCCCAACACTTACTTCTGTCATCATCAAACACACATAAGCCCAGTGGTAGCTACATGGGTGCACAAGTAGCTCAATACGGAGATTGGTCAGGATCCACAAAGGAATTCTCACTTCGTTTAGTTTGTCCAACTGAGAACATTGGAAGCGTGATTGGCAAAAGTGGTGTGATTATTAAGCAAATAAGACAAGAATCTGGTGCATATATCAAAGTTGATAGTTCGGCTACTGAGGGAGATGATTGTCTCATAACAGTATCTGCAAAGGAGGTTTTTGAAGAAGGGTCACCAACAATTGATGCGGCAGTACGGTTGCAGCCCCGATGCAGTGAGAAAATTGAAAAGGAATCTGGTGATTGTGTATATACTACTCGTTTGTTGGTACCAAGTTCACGAGTAGGATGTATAATTGGCAAAGGTGGTGCTACTGTTTCTGAGATGAGGAGTTTAACAAGAGCAAGTATTCGTGTTTTAAAAGAGGAAGATCTCCCCAAAGTTGCTTCTGAAGATGAGAGTATGGTTCAGGTACATATATATTTAAGGAGTGTTTGGCATTGTGGTTTTGACAGTGATTATTTGATTATTAAGTGGTATGTAATGTCTACCAGATTACTGGAGACATTAATGCCGTGACCGGTGCGTTGGTGCAAGTAACCACACGTTTAAGAGCTAATGTATTTCAAGTGGAAGGAGGTGTAGTGACACTACCTCCAACTGACGGTTATGGTAGCTATGACGATTCCCAGGTAATAATACTTGGTGATTTACGTTATGTCTTTCTTTTTGTTATTTGATGAAACGGTACAATCACCAATCCTTTGTGTACAGATGGCTGGAAATGGCTATGGAGCATATGGTGTCTCTTCTGGGCGCCTGAGATAAATGTGCGATTCCTAGTCATATCTCTTTGTAACTTAACACATTACATGGTATTTGACTAATTATTTTCCCTATTTCAGCCCCATCTCCTTGAAACAGCTTTGAACTATGATGATCGATACCAGCCGGTTACCCCTTTGATGAGTCATCCAACCCAGATCAGACAAGCAATCAGAAAAGATATGACAACGTTATTGCCATGGACCTTGTGCTTATTCTTATATTTGTGATGTTCTGTCTAGTTAGGCCAGGCTCTCAACTATGTGTTTTCCTGAGAAAATGTAACATGAAGTTTGCAGTGTAGAGATTTCTTTGGTTTCTCTCCACATTTTATGAGAAAAGCTCATGGCTGTTTCCATTTTTGGGCAGCATAAGCAAAATTGGATTATTATTGTTTTTGCGTTTACTGTATCATTATATGTCTCAGTAAGGGTAGAAGAAATAGAATGTTAATGATTTAGAAAAAATCATTTGACAGGCAATTACCTACCAGTAAAGACACACCATAAGCATTATATATCATTTAGAGGCCGAATTGTGAACCATTTCCCAAGTTTGAAGCATCGATCAACTTCTTTAGGTAATCTACTGATATCTTCAGATAGCATTACCCTGTTGAGCAAGTTCACCTAACAAACTCTGCTGTCGGGTTGCGAAGTTTCTTCTGTTGCTAAAAATTGATGGAAGGCAAATATATGCCCTTTCGAAGAATGATCTTGCTTCACTTTTACTTGGTATAAGGTAGAATCGGTTTGACTTATACCCATCAGGTTTGAGTTATGTTCAGATCATATGGGGGTATGTTATAAAAAGAAACTAAAGGAATAATATGATCATATGGGTTGAAACTTATAAATGTTTATTTTTTATACATACAAATCGCTTTACATAGAAAGTTAAATTGTGATTAATACTGCATATCACATAATTGTATTTATAACTAATAGTTAGTTAGTTACTAAACAGAAGATCTGAAAAATAAGGTGTTTCGGGTCAAACAGATTGTGCAAAATAACCCCCTTTCTTACCCGAACCAGTTAATAAATCCTAACAAAACCCTACTAAGACTTGATACTCTAAACATAATTAATATTGATATCAATATTTTATAGGGGTTGTACTTCTGACTTGGACCGACACTTTCTATAACACAAGTAAACAAGAAACATAACAAGTCTATTATTGCCTGGCGGTAAACTCTCCACAATACAACAATATAATTTATGGCATCATCGACCATAACTAAGGTTCCAAAAGTACATATGCAGTAATGTTATACATCATAGGATCATCCTTAATCACAAGTCACTCAGACGGATTGGTCTTGATCTTTCGCTTGATCTTTTTCGTCATTATCCATGTCTACATTGCCACCATCGACTGTGGGAAAAGAAATACATACCAAACGATTAAAGGCTGTTTGGAAGTTAAACAGAGGGTGAAATAAATAGCAAGTATTGTTATACAACAAAATTTTAACATTTTTATACGAAAAAGTTGGTTTGTTTGAGTAAAAAGGCTGAGAAATACCTTCTCCTTCACCTGCAGGGGCATAAGCTGAGCGCCTTGATCGCGATTGCTGTTGTGTTGGCTGAAAAAGAACAAGCAAGAATGAACAAATGATGACAATGATTATTTTAATCACGAGCAATAGCTCATATCAATAGTCTTATTCCTAAATTGATATGCTGCAAGAAAAAAGCTGATGCAAATATGAAAATGCCGAGAACACATGAATATATCTAACTGTTTGGCAATTAGAGTGTTTCTTTTCGGGCGGTTGGTGTAGGTGCATAGCAGTAATTCATATCGACTGTTTATAAAAGAAGTCTGATAGTAGTTGACCAGACAAGTCGTCACGTTTGGTGTATACAATTTGGACAAGTGCTTTCAAAACTCGTGAGTCATGACAAATGACTAAGTGTGAACCTCTATTTACATCAAGTAATTTAAACACACTCGTAGATTATTTATTCTGTTAGCAAATTATATTTAAACTGGTCTATGTTGGTACGTACCTATTTGTGTGTGAAATTTCCTAAAAGGAGTCTTCGAATTTCGTCAAAAGATTTCAAAGATTATTTTCTTAAGTACAAACAAAGAATGACCATTTAATATTACTGGTAGATCTTGACAATCTTTTGATCGGTTTAAGCTTTTTGATAATTTATCAGTTTATGACCGCTTAGACAAAGATACCTGCAATTTGGGGCGGAGTGCCTCTAATGGTCCTTTGGCCTTCTGTGATCCTTGCTGTTGCATTAAGATTTAAAGATGATCATGTTAGCATCCATAATCGATATACATATGATCTTAATCTCTGGAGACAAACAAAAAAGATAAGAGAGAAAATTTTGGATTTATTACCTTTCCCAGTGCCCAATCAGCAGAGTCAAAAAAAGCCCGGTCATGGTCCTGTGCGATATTGGCCAAAAAGATGTCAAGAAACAAATTTTAGAATTCTAATTTTCTTCCCTATATAACATAACAATGTTGCAAATGTACCTTTGAGATCAATGGGTTTTTCTTTGGTAACAACCCTCCATACTTTTTCTTGATTACAGCTTCCTGCACAACACACCAAGAAAGATAAACATCATCGCCTCTTAAAAATAAAGTTTTAATACAAGATTAACAAGCATCCGATACTATATGGTAAGTTCGTAACTATTGATAGTCCGATTCCAACCTTAAGGTTATATCCTATAACGGTTTACTTGCTTTTACGTCTTCTTAGGTGCTAAAAGTTGAAACATGAAAATCAGTTCTAAATGTAATAACATCGATAAAAATAACTAACTCGAAGCAAAATTCGAGTTTATATACCTCCTGCTCCTTTGAGGGCATGGGGTTGCCTTCGTTTGGTCCAGACATTTTTGTGGCTTATTGAGTTTTACCAAGACCTACAAAGAACACAAGCAATTCGTATAAATTAATAACCAAAGCTATGAAAACGATAGAATCCTTTATCACATGTTCCTAAACAATTCATATGCAAAACACGAACACTCGTTTCAAAGATCAATAAAAGATTATACTAAAACCAAGATCTATTTCAGATTCCTTCACTCACTACTTGAAACCTAAGTTGTCTTACCATGATCTATATTAAAAAGAAAACGTAGAGGGGTCTCTATTCAGACTACCCACCAAAAGTCGAGCCTTTTTGCCGTTTTGGCTCTAATGTACGCGGCCTAACCGGTATTCCCCCGGCCGTTTCCGTACTCTCCCCTAGCCACCCCAAGATGCTCACCCAACGAGGTTTGACCCCGGGTCTCTTCTAGAGATGGTTCAAAGATCTATAAAAGGTTATACTGTCACCACGATCTATCTCAGATTCTTTCACTCACTAACTAGAACCTAGCGTATCGTACGACGATCCCAGATCCCATATTGCAAGCATTATATGAGCTACAAGAAATGAAGCACACAGCATATAATTTGATCCATAGCCTAAACCACACCAATCTACTCAAAATCTGTAAGATCTAAATACAACCCACAAATTTAACAACCATAGTTTGAATCTTTAAGTCAATTCAGCTACTAATATTTCAAAATACCAAGACCCCACTTCATAATTGCAACCATTAAAACAAGAAAACACATAAACAGAGATATGTATATATATTACTTAACCTATAGCAATAAAGACATAATTTTTTTTTATCAATTCAAGGATTATAAGCAAAACCCAAGTCAAGATTTAAGTAAAAACTACAAATCAATATAAGAAGTCTTTGAAAAAGGTAAAATTTATGGTTTGACTGAATACCTGGATCAAAAATCTGAAGGGAATTTGCAAAGGGGAAACAAGATTTGTTTGAAAGGGGAATCAAGATTTAAGACAAGGTGTTCAAAAAGAGTATCATTCCAAGAATGGATAAAAATAGTATAATATTATTTTTAAGGTTATTAAATTAATTATGTTGTTTTCAATCAACATGAAGAAAGATTAATAAGCCCATATTGGAAGTGGGCTACCATGTGTCCATTACATGTTTACAATAATGCCTTAGAGCATATGTGCGGTTTGAGCCGAAGCTCAAAAACGATGTCATGTCATTTCATTTTATCATTTTTTTCTTTTTACTTGTTTTATTATTTACATATCAAGAAACTCACTCTTTCATCAGTCAAGCCAAAACCCTATTCTTGAGAACCACAATTTTAGTTTCTTTTCAATTTTTTCAAACCAACTATTTTTTACTCCTTAAAATAAAACTAGCAGGGTACCCGCGCGTTGCAGCGGCGGGTACCCTGTGACTAAAGTTTAGACGCCAACAAAATAACAGTGGCGAACTCATTAACCAAAGAAAACATGTCCCAATCCGACCCAATTCACCCATTTTTACCGATTCCGACGGGTCATCATCCGTTTCGTTTTTTAACTGCTTTTATTGGCTAGCCGAACCAATGGCGACTTCGGGTTTCGGTTGAACTCGTTGTCCGGTCCATATTGCTTTATTAGTTGTATTACTTAATTTTAAGATATTTAATGCCACGAGTAATTAAAACCCGTGCGTTGCACAGGGTCTGTATGTAAGTGTTGATAGTGTATTCTTCGGCTATATCTAAGTTGTGATGGTATCACGCCTTTTCTAAGTATGAGTTACATTTAAAATATTTTATTGATATTTATATGTATGTTTTAAATATGTATAGGTTACGCATATTATTTTTTGCACATGGGCTTATAAAATAAGCAAAACGTTATCAACATTTATATCAAGTCCGTGTGCAACAGCAAAATCGAGATATTATATTTTTATTATTATGGTAATTATATCTTATAATATTTAAATTATATCTTATATTTGCATAGTCAGTAATGCACGTGCGTTGCACATGAGCTGTATAGAAGTTTTCATAGCATAACTTATTTTCGTCATTTTATATTTAAGTTGTCATGGTATCACACATTTTCTAAACTTTACACATATTTAATTTGGCTCGTATTTTCGTCATTATATACATAAGAGCATACATTTTCTAAGCATGATACGTATTTAAAACCTGTGCGTTGCACATGTGTTGTATATAAGTGTTCATAGCATAATCTTCGGCACTTATTTTCGTCATTATATATCTAAGTTATGATGGTATCACACCTTTTCTAAGCATGACACACATTTAAAATAGTTTATTGACATGTAATCTTCGGCACTTATTTTCGTCATTAAATATCTTTATTGTGATGGTATCACACATTTTCTAAGCATGAGTCATTGAGACCCGTGAGTTGCACACGGGCTGTATCTAAGTGTTCATAGCACATGGGTTGTATATAAGTGTTCATAGCGTAATCTTCGACACTTATTTTCATCATTATATATCTAAGTTGTGATGGTATCATACCTTTTCTAAGCATGACACACATTTAAAATAGTTTATTGACATTAAAAGAGTATATGTGAAGAGACTTTTTTCAAAATGTTACATTTAAAAGAGTCTCTTCACATGTAATTTTTTAATATGTATAAGTTATATAAATTATTTTAAATGTGAAGCGATGACATTAATGTTGGAGACCTTTGATATTCTTCCCCGTGCGATGCACACAGGTTGGATCTAATTGTTTTTTGCGTAATGTTCGACACTAATTTTCGGTTCATGTTGGAAACTCTCATTTTTTTGTGAAGGACGGACTTCGTTGGTCAATAAGTTTCTTAGTTGTAATGTTGTTACCACAACTTTTGTTTGCATGACATTAAAATTGTTGGTGCCTTTTTTTTGCCACCTTGGGTTGAGGTTGAGTCAAAAAAGTCAAAATCATGATATACACAATGTGTTATACTTGAATAAATGATGCCAAGTTAATCTATATGCTATTGTTACGGGAATATGGGGCAATACAATTAATCCATTCAAAGCAAATAATAGAGTACATCAATTTGCAACAACCAAAGGTCTTAGTATTTTAACTATATTATACACTATTACAACTAACAAAGATTTCTCTATTTGAATTAAATCACAAAATATGCCGATTTTGATTCACGGTTTCGAATAAAGAACTTTTATAACTTTTAGTCAAAGTCAAATAGAAGAAAAAGAAACGATGTCTAAGCTATAGATAAATAATGATAAACGTTTTGTGAGATGATTTACACAATATTTTTGGGGTTGCCTCTGGACCCGTGCGATGCACACGTGTTTACAAAAATGCCATAGCCCGTGCGGTGGACAATGCAAGGATTTTAGATATGAATTTTAAGTTTTGGTAACGGAAGTTTACTTCTCCTTTACTTCAAGTGATTCCATTTTTTGCAATCAAATAGATATTTTACCCTATTTTTGCGCCAAGGCTTTTGATATATAACTATTGCACCTAATTAATCTTTGACAAATCCACGAACACATCATAAATTCTAGATCCAAATATCTCACATTTATATATAAACTTGTCAATCTCACACTAAACACGCAAATCCTATTTTTTCATGAACCAAATTGCTTGTCCATCACTTGTTTGACAGCTCACCCATAAATCCACAAATACAACCTTCACGAAATGAAAATAATAATAATTCATACTACTCCGTATATAAGACCACAAAAAAACATAAAACTAAACCTCTTGCTATAATTATTCAATAAAGTAAAACTATGTAATATTTGAAAAAAGCATATTCTACATAGTACGACACTCCCTTCCAATCTGAGCACCTCTCCTTCATGTTATACTCAGGTGATTTCGAAGAGGCAAGAAGACCACGACCAAGACCATGGCTTCATGGTCCTTTGGAGGGCTCGGGTAGGTTCGACACGTTTTTAGGTTTTGGTTTTTGTCTTGAACGAATTAAGGAGA
>LBNU01017551.1:72230-92868 GCA_014162995.1 Artemisia annua
GTTTAATTAAGAAAGTGACATTAACACACCGCAAGACAAAAAAACTACATTAAGAGCAAAAATATTAAAATGCACCAACAAAGTATAGTAATAATTATTGACTAAAAATTGAATGCTCGTCACATTATTTTCAATAAACTTACTTGCTAACGAATCAATAGTATTAGCCCGTTATCGGTATTACATGAAGTAAAATATTGCATGTTTAATTTGTAACGTACTATTAATATGAATGCTAAGTATTCATTCCACCGGTGGCCGTGGCGTTGTTGTTGTTGTTGTTGTTGTTGTTGTTGTTGTTGTTGTTGTTGTTGTCTTTGTTGTTGTTGTTCATTGGCCTTTTGCATGTTTTGTTCTTGATACAATTTTTGTGACTTCTCGATCTCTTTCTTTAATGCTTCTTGACGCGCTACAAAAAACAATTAGATATAGTTGATCGTTAGTAACTTAAATACAGTTAATCAATATATTGCATTTCCGATCAAAGTGAAAATGTTCGTGCATGTTCCACTTAATTGATAAGACAACGATGTGTAGGATCTCTTAAACCATTAGAGAAGATGATGTTACTACCAAACCTCCTAATTAAGCACCATCTTTATCTACATTGTTACACACACAAAACACACGTGAAATATACATAAAACAATATAAATCAATATGCTAAATAAGTAAGACGATATGATGCTTATTTTACCACATAATAAGTTGTAGCCCAATGCGCACGTGATGTGGAGGAAGTTGTTGTTTGTTGTGTGTGATTTTTGACACATTATGCAGTTGATAAAATATTTGTAACTCATGGACGAGAAGGTAAAAAGACTAACCACTAATTGGTGTGTTTAATTTATGCATTCATGACATTTTTTGTTTGTATTCTTTGAGGATTAGATTAATATTAGGCATTAAATGTATACATCATATGTACTTACCACTTAAGCATGAAACCTAAACCAAGGTGCTTACACATGAACCCTCCCAATAGCAAAATCAATTCATGAGACATTTATTAACACCCCTTTGCATTTATAAGACTACTTAGTCTTTTATTATATACTCCGTATATGATATGATTAGTGTGTTTAAATTACCATTTTAAGTTTAATGCCATTAGTGTGTTTAAATTACTTGTACATGTAGCTTTGATGATTGTAATGCTTAATTTTAAGTATTTCTATATTTAGTAGGCCTAAATGCTTTATAATATATTTAGATTAAAAATTATATAAAAATGACATAAGTATAAAAAAATAAAAAAAAAAAAAAAAAAAAAAAAAAAAAAAAAGGTTTTTTTTTTTTTTTTTTNATAAGGTTAGTATAATTGCGATTATTATTTTTTATTTTTTTTTTATTTTTTTTTTCTTTTTTACTTAATCATCTATATTCATTTTTCTTTCGTATTTTACGGATTCATCAAATTCTTACTCTCATTTTTAATCTGTATGTCAATCTTAATATCGCAATTCTAACTGTTTGTTGCTATAATATCTTTTTGCTATGCACGAATACTCGTCTAGTATTGTCATAACGTTCAGGTGCTTTGTAAGGCAAGGGCAATCTTGGTAAACATTTTTATTATATATATTTTTTTTAATAAAAAGTGATGAACCAAGGAAAAAAAGTTAAATATTACACACTATAAATAAGTGCTACGTGGCAAAATCTCGTTTGCTGGTCAACCCATCTAGCTTAGCATTTGAGAATGACGAAATTTGCGATTCAAGAGAGCTGGTGACCGGATATGTGTCGTGGGCGGATACCAACTCGGAGGAAGATCCTCTCAAGTTGTTATACACAAGTTGAGTCAAGTTGTACAATTACTAGCCATTGATCAAAATCCAATGGCTATTAATTTATACACAACTTTTGATTTGAACCATTGGATTTTTGATCAATGGTTAGTGATTGTTCAACTTGACTCAAGTTGTGTATAACAACTTGAGAGGATCTTCCTCCTACAAACACAAACAAAACGTGAAATGAGGTCTAGTCTCGTTCTTACGCCGGGTGTAGTGATGATCAACATTACCATCGTCAAACTAGCGCCACATCACATTTTCACTCATTGCTGGCAACCAACAAATGTAATAAGACAGCCAATATGACCATCCAAACATATTCCACTTATTACCACATCAAACTGTAAATCGATCAAGATTATTTCGTCACCAAAAAATCATCGACACGTTTAGAACCGCATGCAACGTAAGTACGTAACTCACATCAAAAACTTCTAATAAAGTTATTATAGAATAACTGTTCACATAATTTTTCGTTCAATGAATTAATTAAAATATGTGAAGATTACAGTTAAGGTATAGTAGTTCTTAACCACATATCCAGCAAAAAAGTTGAAGAAACGATGATTTAATGGAGTAGGAAGTTGGTACACAAAGTAGAGCAGGTTATATGGTAAGTGATCAAAGCCTAAAAGACTTCATGACAACTAACACACCCATGTTTTTATAAATTGTATACCAACTCAACTATGTTTAAGTTGTATAAATTCACACATCTTAATTCATTTTTTTCACAAACCATTTCAATACCATCTTACAACATTTCTAACAAGCTACACAGGCTTTTCGAAAGTTAAAAGATAAAAAATTTGAAAATGTCGAAGGCAGGACGATTGGAAGAGGGTGATGCATCCAAGGTCCCCGTGCCCGTTGGTTCAAACAAAGGAGTTTCTGTGATGGATCTTGTTTTGCGACTTGTTGGCATTGCGGGTACTTTAGGTGCCGCCATTGCCATGGGAACCAACGAACAAACTCTACCTTTCTTCACTCGGTTTGTGCGTTTTAATGCACAATACGATGATTTCACTTCTTTCAGGTTTGCTTTTAGAAATATATCATCTTTGCTTCATAAAAGTCGGTGAACTTATGGTTTTTCCATCCTTGTTTAGGTTGTTTGTGTTTGTCAACGCGATAGTATGTGCATATTTTGTTCTCACTATCCCGTTATCCATTGTTCACATCATGAGGAGTGTGGCAAGAGGAAGCAGAATACTCTTAATTATTCTCGACACGGTAATAAGACTTTGATAAGTGATAACTAATGCATAATTCGTACCCCTAGCGGCCTAGCTACAATGTGGCCAGAGTAGGGCCGGGGGTACGAGTAATATTTTTATGTATAAAATGATAAGTTGCTAACATTTTACAAAATTGTTTTGAAGATCATGCTAGCTCTACTGACCTCTGGAGCATCTGCCGCTGCATCAATCGTGTATCTGGCTCATAACGGAAACAGTTCCACAAATTGGCTACCAGTGTGCCAACAATACGGGGACTTTTGCCAAGGCGCATCTGGTTCACTCATTGGATCATTTGGAGCCATCGTGGTGCTTATACTAGTTATCTTGCTTGGTGCCATAGCCTTATCGCGACACCCTAAACGCGTACATCTTTAATTTGTTCAGTGTGTGCTATGATTGTGTGTAATTTCACCTTGTGTTTTTCCTGATNCTGGAGCATCTGCCGCTGCATCAATCGTGTATCTGGCTCATAACGGAAACAGTTCCACAAATTGGCTACCAGTGTGCCAACAATACGGGGACTTTTGCCAAGGCGCATCTGGTTCACTCATTGGATCATTTGGAGCCATCGTGGTGCTTATACTAGTTATCTTGCTTGGTGCCATAGCCTTATCGCGACACCCTAAACGCGTACATCTTTAATTTGTTCAGTGTGTGCTATGATTGTGTGTAATTTCACCTTGTGTTTTTCCTGATTTATATATCGTGTGAATTATTCTAATGAAATGTAATGAATCTTAAACTTTTCTTATATCTTATATATGTTCACTTTTACATCTCATAGAAATAAGCTTAGCTCACATACGAGTCTATCATTTATACAATTTGCTACGCTAGAACGGCAACAAGATCATCAATCGATTGTAAAGTCTTCTCATAGTATAAATAAGACTCGTACACCTTCGGCGTCCGAACATAATAATCAAACTGCGAATGAAAAACAAATAAGAATCACATTCTTCATGTTTAAAAACAAATGACAGATAAATAATTCAATGTTTATAACTATGTATCATTTAACAAGTAACAACTAATGCCTTTCAAAAAAAAAAAAAAAACAAGTAACAACTAATAATATGCTGAAACAAAATACTTTACTGTATCATTTTACTAGACCTTTGCTTATATACTAATAAACTTGAAGTATTACTCCTAAAGTTTCTAATTAAATATGTTACATCTATCTTAAAAAATGCTTTTTAGAAAAAATTATGAACAAAATTAAATAACTAATGGAGCAAGTAAAGATACCTCAGACATGTTGTCAACCAACTCATTAGCAGCTTTAACATACGAATTTTTACTACTTTCCGGTACAATCGACATTGCATTCTTCAAATCTTGTGAAAGATACGCCGATTTTAACCTTATATAGAACAAAACATACCTCCACGACATTGTTTCCAACATGTTCCTAATACTATGCAACCCTTCTCTAGTTTGCTTTATTCGAGCGACGGCGTCCTCAGCAGACAGCCCTGGCTCGAAAAAGCGCTCTTTTATAAATGATCTCGTACCCCAACTCTCGGCTAATGCTACATTTGAATTATTATTAAGTGTGGTTAGTGCTAGTGCCGATATGGATGTGGATATGGATATGATAAATTTACGACGCTGGGACGATGGGATTTGCTCGTTGGAGAGCGTGGCATGAATTGGTGGGGTCGTGTAGCGATGACGGTGGTACGTGGTGGTGATTTGAGGGTGGAATATGGTGGTTGTCATGGTTTAAGGATATGGTGAGAGTTGATATCGTCAAAAAAATACTTGGTATTGCATGCGGATGAGGTGTTTACGGGTAATTTTTGTTGCTGCCCGTTATCCAACATGGACCTTTGGTTTTGGTGACATGGCATATTCGTTATCTCTATTCAAATAATTTTTAACGGACCTTGGAGTAATGCTATTTGGAAATATCATGACAAAGGTTATCTTTTCATCTCAAAATTAGAGTAACTTGCAGCAATTAAAGTTTCGCCAAATTGCAGGTTTCGTCTTAAATAGTTTGAAAGTGCATAAATCATCCCTAAAACAAACTCTTTTGCAAATTTTAGTCCTTCGTTTAACCCGGTGTTAAGTAAATTCTGTTAGAAGTTACACGTTAGCCCTTTTGGCCAACAACTGTTGCAGCATTCATCCTCTAAACTAACGGCCGTTTATAATTAAAAATTTTCGGTTTATTTAAAGTTTTCCATTTTTTTATATACGTTTTTAGAAAAACATATACGATTTTATATAAGTTTTTATACGCTTTTATATATGTTTTTATATACGTTTTTATGCACATTCTAATACACGTTTTTTTTATACATTCTTATATATTTTTAGCGGAAATTCCCAAAGTAGACCACGAGCACTTGGGCACATCACTTTTGGGTGAGCCGAAGCTAACCGCGGGCAACTGCCACGTTGGGCAACTGCTGTTTATTGGCGAAACTACCCCTGTGTATCAAACTTTATTACAAAATCAATATCATTTGAAGATCTTATCTCTTTTCCCAGATTTATGATAATTCGATCAGTCAACTGCTATGGTTAAGTTTATAAATTTTCTGACAGCTTCATCTTCACCAAATTAAAATTTAGCCAACCACCACTCACTGCTTCAAATTTTCCGGCAGCTCATTTTTTCCGACAAGCTAGGTTTTCCGGTTGAACTCTATTATACACTACACGGTACAAATCCATTCTACCAATCTCATAAAATCACTCTACATACAAGCTACAAATCTTACATTACACAAAAATTCAACAACATCAAAGATCTACAAAAACATCAAAGACCTACAATCCAGTCAACGACTTCAACCAACTATAAAAAACATCAAACTAACACGCGACATAACATCAAAAGAATTACCAAAAACCAAAACCACGCATCAAACAAACACGTGCCAGAAAAATTACCAAAACCCACAAAAATCCAAAGACGAAACGAAAAAGACTCATCAAAGAGGATAACAAAACACATCAGATACAACCCCATGGGAGTTTAACCGTTGCTTGATCTTGTGGCTAAGGGAGTTTGTTTTTTTTTTTTTTTTTTTTTTTTTTTTTTTGATCGTGATAAATCATTATCGGTTTTTGTTTTTCTTCTATGATGGATCTGTGTTTTGTGGGATTTTGAAGATGATCGGTTTTGAGTAATGATTTTCTGTTTCTTGATTTATTCACCAGAGTAACGGTAACTTTGAGATTGATTGGATTGGTGGTGGTGGAGGCAGCGGTGGCGGTAATAGAGATTTGCCAAATCATAGAGAGAAATGAGGGAGATCGGATTTTGTAATAACATTTAATTTAGATGGGTAATTTAGTCATTTCAAATTTAGTACTTTGGACACTTGTCGATTGTCATTGACACGTGTCGATTCGTGGTTCCGACAACACAAGTTGCCAAGGCAACCGGTCTAAAATTAAATCGTCAAAAAAAATGATCTAGAAAGTGCTGAGTCAAAAGGCAATTGGTCTACTTCGAGAATTTTCCCTATTCTTTATATGTTTTAATATACACTTTATACGTTTTGATATACACTTTTATAGGTTTTCTATACTTTTTTGTATACGTTTTTATATACGTGTTTGTATACGTTTTTATATACAAAAACGTATATAAAAACATATATAAACGTATACAAAAACATATATAAAAACGTAAAACATCGTATATAAAAATGTATAAAATATATATAAGAATGTATATAAAACGTGTATAAGAATGTGCATAAAAACGTATACAAAAACGCATATAAAAGCGTATAGAAACTTATATAAAATCGTATATTTTTTTATAAAAACTTATATAAAAAATCAAAAAACTTTAAATAAACCGATTTTCTTTAATTATAAATGGACGTTAGTTTAGAGGATGAACGCTGCAACAATTGTTGGCCAAAAAGGCTAACGTGTTACTTCTAACGGAATCTACTTAACGATGGTTAACACCAGGGACCAAAATTTGCAAAAAGGTTTGTTTTAGGGATGATCTATGCACATTTATACTATTTAGGACGAAACCTGTAATTTGGCAAAACCTTAAGGACGATTTCTGCAATTTACTCTCAAAATTATGATTTTTATTTTTATTTTGAGGTGTTCTCAACTAATAGTCTAGTTTTTTCGTTAATCAACTAAAATTAGGGGATGGGATTATATTTTATTGATTGAAATGTGAAGAGACTATATTTTATTGATTGAAATATCATAACAAAGGTAATCTCATCTTAAAATTATGATTCCCACTTTTATTGAACTGTATATATTTGGTAACAATAATTTTGAGACGCATAAAATATAAAACTTTACGTTTTCTAAGCTTGATGTTCAAGTTGTAATGTAAGTATGTTGTCTTCAACTTAAAGTACGATCCTCATAACTCGATTTCATTAAGCACAACGATAGCTCTTATATAATAAGAAAATATATAAATTAAATAAATGAAATTTTCAATTAACTAATGAGAAAGCTCAATTCTAAAATCGAGTTTTCCTATTGATTAACAAAAGTCTAAACTGAATTAGTTTGGTCAAACTTAGAAAAAAAAAATGGGGGGGGGGGTTTAGGGTTGGATTTTTGTATAAAATAAAATACGCATGGCCTTGTGAGCTCTTGTATTTTAATTTTGGACTTAATTGTAAATAAATATTATATTTTTATTGGTTAATATAATTTACAAACAAACCCTAAACTTTAATAGGAGGCTAATGTTAAATTTAATTTTATGGACTTAAGTGTAAAATCCTCAATATTCATAATTTTTCTTAAAGTTTATATATTTAGCAGAAACTAATATACTTTAAAATATATTTTATAAAAAACAAGTATTATTATTGTTGTTGTTGTTGAGTATATAAATGAGATTATATACAACATATATAAACACAGTTGTAATATTTTAATGAGTAAACTACAAAGATGGTCCTTGTGATTTGCGTTGACTAACACTCTTTGTCCTGACTTTTTTTTTTTGCACTGATAGTCTCTAACTTCGAAACCCTTAACACTCATAATCCCTTGAACAAACGACATTACGTTTGACCGTTAAACACGCCTCATGTGCAAGGCACATGAGGGTAAAAATGTCATTTTAGTCACTCTCTTTCTCCTTATCTCTTTCTTGTTTATGTGATCCACCACTACCCTTTTCCATCTCCTCACCCATAAACACCCAGGTCCCACCACCATTATTTCCGGCCATCAATTTTTCCGACCACCTGAAATTCTGACCACCTCAATCAAACACCCATATTCCTCTTATATTTCCGGCTATCTAATTTTCGGAAACACTACCTCAACAGTGCCAAACTACAAACTGAATGAAATTAAACAACAAGCTTCTCATTCTTATATCTCTTGCTCGAATCCACCCACTGCATTCCTGATCGTATATCCTTATTCTTAGTGATAAGAACAATGTAGCTTACTTTGGTTACTCTTATCATTGCATTCCCATGAACTGTAATAGCTACATATGGTCTCATACGTTGACTTTTTCTTTTCTTTTTCAACCACTTACATGTATCAAACATTAAAATGATCAAAAGTTGCTTCATTATATTGTACCTCCATACTTTGATGACCAGAATCTAAACTATTTAAAAGAAATCCCATATAAGTAACCTCATTATTTTTCACTGTCTTGCTTTTCCAAATTGTCATCTCCCTTATCCCTTCTTAGCCGTTCAAACAAAATCTTATTTCCCAACGCCACACCAATTTCAGCCAAATTTTCCTTTACTGAAACATCAACAATTGATATTATAACAGATGGGTCATTTGTTTGATTCAACCAACACGAACCACAAGTACACAAGTTAATGACTAATACATCTATGAACAAATACATTCATTCTACTGGTATCTCACAACAACCCAACAATACGTGGAAGTGGAAAGTCAAAATAGTAAATTAGGCTTGAAAAGCAAATCTCACCCACAATAAAACCAAACACCCACTACAACACAAGATTTTCTCAAACAAACAACCCTTAATAATAAGAGTAGATTGCATCTATCGTCCTTGTTCTGTGTTTCTGGCTTCAGATCGTCCTTGTTTTGTTCTGTGTTTCTAGCTTTAGATCGTCCTCTTTGGTGATGGGGTGGTTGTTGCATCTGTGGTGGATCTGGGGGCGATGGGGTGGTTTAGCGATGGGGTATCGGACGTAATTGGGGTTGTTGTTGCATGTTAGCCACATGTGATGGTATCTTGGTTGGTTTAATATAGAGAAGAGAGAGAATATGGCGGTGGTGGAGTGAGTTAAGCAGCGGTGGTGGAGTGAGTGAGAGAAGAAGATGGATAAAAAAGTAGTTTGTATGTGTTTGTGTGGAAGAATATTTGACCACAATTATATAAGGGTAGATGAAATGACATATTTACCCACATGTGCCTTGCACTGCACATGAGGCGTGTTTAACGGTCAAACGTAACGTCGTTTGGTCAAGGGATTATGAGTGTTAAGGGTTTCGAAGTTAGGGACTATCAGTACAAAAAAAAAGTCAAAGGACCAAGAGTGTTAGTCAACGCAAACAACATGGACCATCTTTGTAGTTTACTCTATTTTAATTATTAATAGTCATTGTCCGAACCTAGTACGCGTTTAATAACCTGATAGTGCAAATATGAACATATTTAAACTAAATAGTCTCTTATGTTTTAATGAAGATAAATATGTAACTTGTAATATATAACGTAAAATGCGTAAGTTACTCATAACCTTATTGATGCAGGTTTTACTCACCAGGTTTTAAATTTATAAAGTGTCTCGCTTACCTAAGGTCTACCTAAATGCACTAACGGGCAGTGTATCCGGTCGTGTGTAGAGTAGTAATTTGGTAAAACAGAGGTCGTCCCAAGAGCTATGTGTGATGGATCCTAATTTAAGTCTATGTCACATTTTAAAAGAGATTTGATTTGAAATGATTAATTAAACTAAATAAGCAGAAATGAAATAAACTGAAATTAGATTAAAGTTGTGAGCAATAGGGAGAAAGTGTACTAGCCTAGTTAGTCATCCTATATTGTTATGACTATGTTTTCTATTAAACGTTTCTATCGCTTCAAGTGGGGCGACGATAGTCACTAGATTCCTTTGGTCAATTTGCCTAGCCTATCTCCCTAGAATCCTGTCCGGAACCAAAGGCACGACCCTCTGTAAGTAAGCGGACGTACGGTAGACTAGTTTGAGTCATTAAGTGCCACTATATGCTAGATTCATTCTGATGTGTGATCCGACCTCTCGGATCTTAGACCACGCATCTCTAACTTCTTAAGTTTATCCAACCCGAAGGGTGATCCTATGGTCAATTAGCACACAAGGGATTGGTAGTCCCTCGCAACCTAACTACGCTGGGGTCCTGTGGTCAATTCTCCTAGTGTACCAAGTACAACCGGTTCTTTTAAACTACCGAAACTAGAGGGTCAAAGATAAACTAACCATGGACACACTAGAAGCAATAATAAAAGTAAGAAAACATAATCAAAACAATATAAGAATCATAACTATGCTAGCACCAAAGGTGCTTAGCCGATCATGTTATAAAGTACAGCTAAATCAATGTTTTGCATGTTAATGGAAGACATGAATTCGATAATGTAATTAAAACAAGTAGTCGCTAAAACTTACGGTGTTATGGCGTGATCTCTCCATTGGAAATGCTCTGTATGCTGTTGTAGCTCGTCCCTCTAAAACCTCCCTTTGTTATCTGACTTTTGGTGGTGTGGATGTTGTGTTAAATGCAGAATTTAGGGCTGGAATTTATAGGCCCGATATAGCTACGACGTAACCCTATGAGTTGGTTACGCCATAACTAGTGTAATCGTGAAACGATCTTATTGGTATGTGCTTAAACACATACCTTTTCTTTACCAAATTAAGACCCTAAAGACCAAAAACCCGCTAATAAATGCCAAATATATGTGTTTTTGTGTTTTTATACGTGCAGGTAAGAAAATATGAGAAAACGACAAAAACCGAGACAAATTCACGAAAAACGAGCACGAGAATGGAAAAGAGTATAATTTATAGCCGGGAAGTGAATCTGAGCTAAAAATGTCCAAACAAGTCCCTGGAAGTTCTAAAGTTTCAAGAATAGTCCCTGGGCAAAGTTAGAAGCAATTTACAAGAATGGTCCTCCAACTTTTCAAAGTTGTCAAGATTGGTCCCTGAAAGAAAAATATTGAAGAATTGACAACTCAGGTCCTTCAAGAATTCAAGAATGTTACAAAAGATCCTTGGATAATAATTATTAATATTGACAGAACAAGTCCCTAAAATTCAGAAAATTACATCATTGGTCCTTGTCATAACTAAAATCCTACACTACACAAATCTGGTCCAAATCAATTAAACCCATAAAACCCTTTACAACCCAGCCCACTACACACCCCAGCCCACTCCCTAAATAATACCCGGCCCCTTTACTTATTTATTACCTTTTAAACAAAAATAAAAAAATAAAACGCGCCCCCTTTTTACTATTCTTTTTCCCCCAATTCACCCCACGAGCCCTAATTTCACCATCAGTCAAAATCAAAGTAATTCACCCAATGATTATCCAATCAATGGGTCTAGAAGGTGTCAGGGAATGTGTCAGAAGGATCCAGAGGTCACACGTGGACCAATGATTACACACACGCAGGATAGCTTATGAGCATCATTCAATCCAAGGGCTATACTCTATTGGAAACATCTGGGACTTGATCGAATGGACAAGAATTAATAGAAGAAAGCACAAGAGTGTATCCAGGAGCTTCTATGAAGGCATATAAATACCCCAAGTTCTCTCCTCATGTAGCTGTCTAGCTTTTCATGTAATCTTAGGGGTTTTGTTAATTTACAGCATTTCTTAGTTAAGGTTTCTTGTAATAGCAACTTTGTAATCCCCTCTTTAAGTTTTTAATAAAATTCACGTTTGCTTAAATTTGCATCTTCTTTACAGCTTATTAGTTTTCCTTTGTTACTGCTTATTTAGTTGGTTAAGCTTATTTATTTACTGTCTTTAAACTTCACTTAGCCTTCTTAAAGTTAAATTAGTTTTAGTTGTTAACTACTTTCAAAAAAAAAAAAAAAAAAAAAAAAAAAAAAAAAAAAAAAAAAAAAAAAAAAAAAAAAAAAACTAAGAAGCATTAAGCAGTAGATTATTTGGATTTGGGATTGATAAGTTGAGCAGCTAGCAAGGAAGTGCTCAGCCTATCCAAAGATAGGCTGCTGTGGAACACCCTCCACCTAGTCGGGGGTATCTCAAGTAAGTCTCCTTTTATGTTTGCTGTCTACTTGGCTTATCTGCTTAATCAGTATCCTAATTTAGTTGTAGTTTGCTTATTTAGTCTTAAAGTGAGTAGATTGTTATCTGTTTCTAGCTTGTTTTCAATTTACTTTAAATTTGCCATAAGTTTTCTTTAGTATTTTGTGTCATCTTTTTGCTGTCAAACTTTTGAAGTCTGCATAACTAGTTTAAGCCAAGCCTTGGATGATTTAAGATTTGAGACTGATTATTCAGCTTATAGGCAGCAAGGTTGCATCATTAGATTAGTATTTAGGATTAGGTTTAGTTAAATTCTAGTTTTGATTGTTTGTGCAGGGGTGTTTGGATTAAGCTTTAATCTGAAGGTATAGTGGTCTTTAGGCTTGGATAACTGCACACTTAGGGTCCTTAGGTGATATTAGTCCTAGAAAAGTCATAATATTGCATACCCAATAGCCAAAAAGTCAAATCTCTAAAAAATTATTAGGTCTGCTAATAGAACAGTAGGTAATTCTTGGTTACTAGGTGCATTTTAGTTTACTTTCACATAATTTAGGTTCATTATAGCATAATATAATATAATTAGATCATTAGGCTTAGTAGAATTTAGTAAAAGTCAAAACTTAGGTTCTTTATAAAAAGTCAAAACTGCATTACTAGCTCAGTTAGGCAGATTTTCATTAGGATCTCTAGGCTTTAATTCTAGGCTAAACTAAGTTTGGATTGTGGATTTAGGTTCCTTGGTGGGTAGTTTAACTTATTCCAGAAGCCAATCTCATTTTGAAGCTTATTAGGTTACTCCAAATTAAGCTCAAAACCTGTTTACTGCTAAACCTTGTTCTGTCACACAGCTTATACCCAAACTTTGGAAGCATTTATTTTGCAATCTATATAAGCAATAGGTCTGTTTCTTGGGGGCAAAACAATCACTAGCTAGGATAGAGTAGAAAACAGCTTTTGGTTTCTAGAATAGAGCTTATTAAGACTGCTTATTTGATCCCTTAATTTTGTCCCATTTCTGTTTGAACCATAATCTGTTTAAGTGCTTATTTGCTTTTGTGTGTGCTTTTTATGTGCTTTTTAAGTTCCTTAGTGCTTAATTAGGTTAGTTATAGGTCCTGTGTTAGTTTGGTTCCATTTGCTTAAGTTTAGCTTATTATAGTGCTTATTCCTAAACTGCTTATTGTTCCAAAACAGCTTATTAGGGTTTCAAATTAGCTTTTCTTATTTTTCCTAGGTTCCTTGATATAATTTAGAATTTTCCTAAAATTTTCAGAATTTTCCAAGTTGTTTTGCTATTTTTCTTATTTAATTTTAGTTTTTAAGTACTTTTAATTACTTTTAATTAGTAATAATTAAATAAAAATCCAAAAAAATAGTTTTTCAGTTTTAAAATTACTTTTTAGTTAATTTATAATTTTAGAAAAATAAATTTTATTTTTCCAACTTATTTTCTATTTATTTAGTATTTTTAGTAATTAATATTAATTAATAATTAGTTTTTAATTAATAATAAATATATAAAAAAACCAAAAAAATATATTTTCTAGTTTTTAAATTACTTTTAGGATATCTTAAAATTTTCAAAATTATTTTTCCATTTCTATTTTAGTTATTAAAAGAAATTTTAAGTAATAAATAAATAAATAAAAAGTAATAAAAAGTATTTTAAATATATATAAAGTTTAAATTTACGTTTTAAACCCTTAGGAATTTAAAATTTACTTTTAGGATTTAAGTTTCCCTAGTTAACTTAGTTTTTCCCGAGAATAGCTCGGGAATTTAGGATTCGATCCCGTTTTACGTTTAGGTTTTTAATTTCCGTGTTTTACGTGCTTTTCCGTGCTTTACGTGTTTACTTGTTTTGCGTGCTTTTATTTGTAGAAATTTAGGGTTCCCTTAGCCTGCACGAAACGATTCACTTCACGAATCGCGAACACGAACCAACGAACCAAGTCTTAGCCTTCGTTGGGAGAAACGACCCGGGGATACATATTTACCGGTGCTATCCTCGGAATATATATATTTGGTTCACACCAAGTTTTTGGCGCCGCTGCCGGGGAGGGCTAAAACGTGTCCGTCGATTCTTTTNAAGAGAGAGATTGATAGTATGTGTAGTGGCACGTACCGGGGGATTTTGATCGTTCTCTTGCATGGAATAGTGTTCGTTAGGTCTAAAAGGCTACTGCTAATCTAGGTCTAAGGGTGGAGGAATGATTCTTTTTTGTATTTTTATATTTTTAATGAAAGCAAGGTAAAATCTCTGGTTTTTGGAGGAGAGGGGGGCTGAATTAGTTGCTAGTCAACTTAAACCCCCAAGTTATCTACTTCTAAAGCTACTTATATTTTTGTATTTTTGTTTTGAGAAAACAATGGTGGGAGAGTAGTGTTTAACGTTAGATTTCATTACTCCCTAACTATCTTTTACCATGTTAATTAATAATGTTGAGTTTGCGTGGATGACGGGTTGTATTTCCTAACAAGTCGTAGTGAGTGCGTTCATCCTAACTCTAATATGTCTACCTCACTCTAATGACGATACGTCAAGCATCCTATCATGAGCTCACCGATTAGCAACCTATGCAATGAAATACTACCTTAAAATCGATAACGCAACATACGATTCACGTTTCTAAAGACGTTAAGCTTGTTACTGTATAGCGGTTAGCAGTTTTCTCCTAGTCTAACATAGATGAAACATTCACCCAATACTAATCCAACATACAAACCATCACATGATAATCATAGTTAGGTTTCATTAGATTAAGCAAACACAAAGTAAATTAGCCTAGCATTGTTGAATAGAAAGACAAGCCCAAGCATATATCACACAACACATAGAACATATTGTGAATGATAAAGACTTATCTTGGATTGAAACATTGCAAATTAGAGGGGTTAGGATACCCTCTAAGGTCTGTAAATACACGTACTAGGGTTACCCCTAAAAGTTCTTCTCACTCCAAAACTTCCTCTAAAGTTCTTCACAATATAAGAAAAAACTTCTATATATATAGAAAAGCGGGCTGACGGCGTCAGCCCAATAGAGTGACGTCGTCAGCTCGGCGATTAGGGTTTCCTGACGCCTTGTGTTGACGTGGTCATAATTCCTTGTTCCAGATCCTGACGGCTTTGGTTGAACGGCGTCCCCAATTGCCATACAAAACTCTCTGGCCCGTCACGAGTATTTTCCCAATTCTTCACTTCCACTTGTTCCTGACGTCGTCACCTTTAGAGTTGTGACGGCGTCAACTTCCATGTGATCTTTAGGGTCATTGAAGATTTTGTTGTTTTCCAGCACTTTTTCACCCCGAAAACGCCTGAAAATGATTCTTTTTATGATTTCCCTTCAAATAAGTACCTAAAATGAGAAAGAAACACTTTGGAGTGAATCAAAACAAAAACCTACGAATTAGACTCAAACCGACCCTAAAACGTAATGCATTTTTCGTCTCATCATTTAAACTAAAAAATACAACCGAGGAATGAAATTACACTGAAACGCCATTAAAGCTACACTACTACACTAAGCCTTACTCCTTTTGCTTTCATTCTCTCTTTTTATAATTGACTATTTAGGTTCTTGGTCCTTTAGAGACTTTCCCATCACTTCTAGCCATTGGATTGGCTTAGAAACGATTTGGCCTTCAATGTAATATTTGGCGCAAAAGTAAGTCCATGTGCCAGTTGAGGTCACTTGGAGGGGATTTAGTAGCATTAAATGGAGTTTTGTCTTGTTGTTTTGGCAATGTGAGAATAGTTAGCAGAGTTGGTGGAGGTTGGAGTGTGCAGGGATGTTGCAGGTAGCAATGTGAAGGACAGGAGGAGTGTTTGCCTTGGTTTGACTGGGGGGGAAGTTATTTAAACCGGGTTGGTTTGTTTGGTGGGCTAAGATGGCAATGGGCCAAAAGGTGGTATGTGACTGGATGGGAGATGATTGGGTTTGGTGGATGGGGTGTTGTTTTGTTTTGGGTTATATGAAACTACGGGCCCGTTTGTATTGTAGTTAATGTTAGTTCAAATATTACGATATTTAATCTATACATCTCGTTTTTTTGATTGATGACAAACGTATAACTTGATACATAACGTAAATGTACAAGTTTACTCTAATCATATTTTCTCAACTACATTCAACACCTTTGGACGTCTCGAGTCCTCGTATGCTTCAACACAGGTTCGTACATGTTTGTTATGTGGCATTATGATCAAACCCCTGACAACCATTAGAATGTTTAAAAATACTTTTGAGTCTTTAAGTTATTTTAGGTGTCAAAGTGCACTTTAGGTATCAAATAGAATAAGTGCCACAATAGGTGTCTAGTAAATATTAGTAAGTTTACAATTTATAAAAATGTGTCTTATAACAACATAAGTACATCAAACATTTTTATACTTACTAAATATCATATAGCAAGTTTAATACTTTTAGTAAGTTTACAATCTAATAAAAATGTTCTTATAACAACATAAGTACATCAAACATTTTTAGTAACTTACTAAATATCATATAGCAAGTTAATACATTTTCTAATAACTTTACAAGTTTACTTATATACATTTTTATCAAAATAGAAGTATAATTAATTATACACATGGATCATCATATTCTAGAATGATATCTTTCCAAATATTCTTGTAAGATATGTCATAGATCTTGTAAGATAATGTCATAGATTTGTAGATATATTGTAGTTGACTTTGAAAGATTGTGTAAGATATTATTAGACTTGACAAAGATTTTGTAAGATATGTCATAGATTGTGTAAGATATGTCATAGTTGATTTTGGAAAGATTTTGGTAAACACTTTTGCTAATTTTAGAACATGGTTTTGAAAAACACTTCTACTATAAATAGCAAATCAAGTTTAGTTTTTCTAAGACTTGAAAAAGAAAACACACACTCTCTCTACACTTAGCATACATCTTAGATCAATAGAAAACTATGTAGAAACATAATTAATCACCCTCCATTATCATGATCATAATGCTTCTAACATGTCATCTTTGTTGTAAGCATATCATAACATCTTTGATCCACCAAAGAAGCTTGGAGATCTTGCCATCATCATCCACCACAAGTGTACATACATGAAAGATCATCACAACAAGCTTAGAGAACTTGTGATCTTCATCCATTGAAGGCTTTCTATCAATGGAAGCTCTTTTAGATTAGTCATTCATATCCATTAGACATTTATGTCTTGGATCATCATTGTACTCATTATTATAGATTAGATGTTTATGTGTTGTGCATAAAAACAAGGTTTCTATGGTTGGCAACAAAACATAGGCGATGAGTTGTTGTACCCTTGTAAAAAGAATTAGCGGAGTTGTTTGTACCATTGTAAAAATTAGCGGGAGTGGGTTGTACCCTTGTAAGAACTCCCGGTAATGTAGCTTTGTACCGAAAAAAGTGTAAGCGACGATTGTAAGGTTTTCTCCGCCAAGAAGGGAGCTTGTTGATCTAGTGAAGTAACTCTCGAGTTGGGTACTCGGGGAGTGGAGTAGGGCAGAAAGGAGATCCGTGACCGAACCACTATAAATCCTCGTGTTCGGTTTGCTCTTTGCTTTTACTTTTATACTTGCACTATATTATTGTTTGTGTTGTGACTTGATGTTTATGCTTGTGTGACAACTTGTTATATCATATGCTTTATATTAGTCATAATACTATTATTAGCATTTCTCATATTACAACAAGCTTGATCGGAAATTTGTCATACGGATGTTTTTAGAAAAGAAAAACAAACCGGACTAATAATGGCGTAACTTGACACAATGGTTTATACTATATTTGATACAACAAGTTTAAAGATTTTTAAACGGAAATGTATTCACCCCCCCCCCCTCTACGATTTCACAATTGGTACCAGAGCCTCGTAGCTCTTATTTTCAAAACAAATGGTTTTTAAAATAGAGTACGATCCATGTATCAAATTACCATTGAAGCGGAATATAATATGAAAAATGTTTCGCTAAATATACTTCGTAATTTTGTTTTTAAATGTTACTTTGTATACAAGATTGAAGGTTTCCTTGAAAAATAAAAGAGAAGATTTCTTAAAAGAATTTGTAAGTGTCTAATTATGTGCTTAGAGTTAATTTACGGAAAATACGTTTTTAAAAGGAGCGTTTGGGATAACTAAAAATTTAGTTGAATAATCATCTCCATAAATGATTAGATAAGTTATATCAGTAGAAATGAAGTAAAATAAGTGTATTATATGTTTATTATCAAATTTAGTAAGTCCTACATGTTTTCTTTATGTCAAAATACGAGTTTTGGTGAATCTGTCTCAGATGCCATAGAACCAAACGTTATAAAGGGCGGAACCCTTTATTTGGTTCCTTGAAATCCGTCGGTACAGTAAACAGTTTTTGTCCAACCTCAAAAATTCATAACAAATTAACCATAAGTCCGTAGGAGTCGCGCCACCTATCATTTTAAAGGTAATTGAGTCTACTTTCTATTTAAAATAATGTCATGGCCTAAATCTAATCTGAAGTCAAAAGAATAAACCAAATACTATAATGTGTCCAAAATATTAAGTTTCGTTTGACGTAGAAACTCAAACTTTTGAGTTAGGCAATTTTAGTTAGTATCCTTCGAACATTAATATGATTTCTTTTGAAACTAAAGAATTTGGTGATATTTATATATATGAAGGAAACTAATCAAGCTTGGTATACATCTTCATGTTTAAACACAAAGGACGATAAGTATCTTTGTTTTTATGCCATGCTATATGACTACTTGTTTTGGTTGTTTTGCATACATGTTGTTTACTTGTTGTAAGTTGTAATTGCATTTGTTTATTTGTGATTTATAAGTATCGTGCTATAAGATAGAAACTCATCTTTGATTGATCATGTAAACTAACCATGTCATGTTTGAACGATAACACTTTGGTGTTATTAATTTTCCGTGTGTGGCTTAATTTCCATTTATGGTAAGTTCATAATCCTCAGCTTGATCTATATGTTAACATGTGTTAGAATATGTGTTCTTGGTTTTAATCTATCACATCAAATTAGGTGCATATGTTCCAAGTATAGTTAGAACGGGTTTCGGGAATCGATAAATGTCCTTTGTTAAGGAGTGTTTGGCACAACTTGAAATTTGAACAATGTGGTAGTTAAACAATGTGTTTCATGGATATTAGTATCTCTAGGATCTTTTGTTATCTTTGGACAATGTCTTGTACTAACGGATATGCAGGAGGACAACATTTGGGATGTTGTCAAATTTTCAAGAATATGGAAATTTTCACTAAGTATAGTGAATTTCGCTAGCCCCCGGTCAAAGTCTAATGGTAAGAGTGTTTCCATATCCATTTTATGCATTTCCTAATCAGATACAAATTTAAGTTTATGTTCCAAGAATTTTCGAAAAATTTGGAAAACGTCTCGCCCTCGAAAATATTGTTCTGTCTCAATTCTGGGACTCCACGGAAATGGCGGAACCAAAGACTTGGTTCCGTCCTTGTTGTCGTTTGGTTCCTCCAGCCTTACAGCAAAATTTTAATCTTTGAATTTTTGGATTTTTTCTAGTAATCCTTAGGTTCCAAACTTGCTTCCTACATACTTGTTAGTATTTATCACTAATTCTAAGAGCCCTCTTAGCACACTTTCAACAATAGGATCATCAAAATTTCAAATTTGGCTAAACTAACCCAATGAACCTTTCTGTTACAAGGAAGGAACCTTTCCTTTGGTTCCTCCAAATCTGTGGAACATTATCTTCCATGATCACATAATAGTTAGTGCATAAGTTAGTCTTTCACTCCACCTAACTCCATTGGATTGACTTCCAATGATTTGAACTCTTCCAAATGATTAGGAACCTCCAAATGTGTATGGAACAACATCTAATCCAAACACTACTTTTCATAACATGTTCTTCCTATAAATTGACCAACATTCATACTTCCAATTCACACCATCACCATCACTTCTCTTAATCTTATACTTCTAGCTAACCAAAGTCTTGAAATGACTAAATCCAACACCTCATCCGAATCATCTAGACCGATTAGGAAAACCGCTAGGATTAGTGTAAAACCATGTTGCTTCAACAAAACCATCTAACTAATCCGGACTCATTACTTACATAGATTACATATAATATCAAAATCACAAGTCTAACTTGTGACTATGGATATTGTCTTGTATCTATAAAATTTAAATGCTAACAATCTCCCCCTAAGGGATGGTCGTTCGAATGATGCTCCATGTGATTTGGTCTTTGTCATCTTTGTTGTTGAACTTTGTGTATCGTTGTAGAATAGTCTTTAGTCTTTGTTCCTTCATGCTTTGTGATCTTTGATACATGACTTTTCTTTGTTCTTTGTTCT
>LBNU01017555.1:13653-41964 GCA_014162995.1 Artemisia annua
TTAATATAATAAGAAAAATTTCAAATTTTTCCGTAAAAATGGTGATTAAAATAATGACAGAGATTAATATATAATTAAACGTTTTTAATTATAGGGATTTTTGCAGTTCGCTACAGTACCCACTCGTCACTCTGAATTTCGTCCCGAAATTCAAATTTAACGTGTTTACTTGAGTAGAGAATTATGAACAGAGGGTTGTCATAAATTTAGGAAACTTGATTCAGTTAGATTTATCTGTAAGACAGGACAAAGTAACTGATGTATTTAAGGGATGTGAATATTGAAAATAGTGGTCATGAATAGTAAAATAACGGCTAGTGAACAGTATTCTAACGGTCGGGAATAGTAATTCCAACGGCCGTGAATAGTGTACTAACGGCTATATTTTAGCCTATAAATACCCCTCTCTAATTTCCATTTCTTCCATCAACCGTTTTTCTATCATTTCCCATCTCAAAAATGTTGCACCTCATCACTATACTAGCGATTGTGTATGTCGTCCTTGCCGCTATCTACTTAGCGTATGTTCCAGATGAAGACTTTGGATTCTTGGTCGCGATCTTGTTGTTTGTCGTACCTCTTACAGTCCTAGCCATTACCGTAGATAAGATATGGGGGTAATAATCTCGAGCTAGGGTTGTTTTAAATTTTAAGTTCTTGTTGGGTTTCTATGTACTCCTTAACGAATATGGAATAAGACTCGTTATTGTCTTTAATAGTTTGTTTATTTTTATTTTACAGCATAATTAGAGTGATTCACCCTGTGGTGGCTCTTGCTATTGCTGGGTTGGTGGGAGTCTTTGTTTCCATAGCGGATCAACCTATTGAAGATTCCATGATTTATATTGTAATTATTGTAACATTAGCACTTCCGATGCTAATTATTTGTTTATTTATAAATTTCCACTGATTCAAATAAAATTTTAGCTATTTGAGTTTTCCATCAGTCTTTGCGAATTATTAGAGTTTTCCTATTGGTACCTTTGTCAGTTCTTATCATAATGATACGATGATGAGACAGGTATTTCTTGTGGTTTGTTCGATGTAATACTTATGAACAGTTTATTCTAGCTATATATTTTGCTTCTGAATGATGATTGTTATTTAGATACCTGATAATATGACTGTTCCCTTCATAACATGATTCTTCCTAAATTAGACATAGTTGATCAGGCTATGTATAATTGAGGACCAAATGATGTGATGCTTGGCTAAATCACAGTGGTATTTATGTTTCTTTAAATTGTTTTAGATGGTGTTCAACGTGTCATTTTTATAATATAACAACGTGATTTCTTTTAAGAATAATATAGAAAATTTTCGTTCATACTATGAATCAGAAATTTCTAGGGTAATAACAATATATTGTTATTTGGTAAATGGAATAGAAATTGAAATTGACGTAGATTATGATTATTATGGAAATATTACAAGGTAGATTTTTCGATACGGTAGAAAGATAATTATTATACTTAGGTTACATCCATCGTAACTTAAAGTAAAAATACAAGAAAGAGATACAACTTAGGAAATTTTTGAACTAGAGTTTATTTATTTACAACAGGAATTTATTCATCTGCTTAAATCTAGTTGTCATTCCATTGATACTATCGAAGTTGTTAAAGATCTTTCATTCTCTTGCGAAAGTCTTGGCCTTCCAGTTGATGTTGTAGTTTGGACATTGGTTCTTGTAGTGCCCTTTTGCACCACATCTATGGCATACTACCGTTGTTGTTTGTCTTCTTCTGTCCGGAGCCTTACAGCCACTTGTCTTGTGACCTATTTTCCAACACTTACTGCATTTAGCAATGCAGATTCCTGTGTGATGCATCTGGTATTTTTGACACAGGGGTTGTTTCCCACGATAACCTTTCTCAGTAACAGATGTTACGAGGTAGTTTCTATTAATTTTCTGTTTGCATTCCAGTTGATGATGATAGTTGATACGATCTCCTAGATGTTTACGATAGCAGTCTTGAGCATTAGCGAAATTGCAGTAGATGGGGTTGATGGCTTCTTTTTCAGCGAGTTTTCACTTTTGGTTATTTCCTTTAGGTATGACTCCTTGCCCAATCCCTTGGTTGATTGTAGGGATAGTCATTCTTTATGGAGCTTTAAAATGAGCTGGCCTATATTCCATGAAACTTTCTTGGTTATTCTTACCAGGTAAACCCGTCTCTCTTCTCGGATAAACTATGGTAGTCCCTTCGAGTACTACTGACACGATATTGTTTACCAATTTCTTGATTGCTTCAGGAGTCATGGTGACTTTAGATGATGATGGAGTATATGTATTGTTCATGTTGTCCATCTTCTGAAATCATTAATGAAACTCATCTTAGAATACATCCAATTTTAGAATAATTCAATTAATGAAGCTAATTATTTCATTGATGATAGACTGAATTGAATCCCTACTGTAATCTAATCTCAAGATATGTCCGGTTGTATCATAGATAAATGATCAACTCTTGATATGAGATTACTAAGGAACAAACTGACTTGTCTAAAATCTTCTCTCCATTCTTCAAGTTCTCTCTTGAAAATTTATTTTTAGATAATTCTTTGGTTTTTGGTTGATTATGGTATGTTTAAGAAATCTTATCAATTGTAAGAGATCTTAGGGTAGATTGGAATAACTTTGCAAAAATCAACATGATATTAATAACTTGACTGATTGTTTCTGTAAAACAAATGGTACAAGTTCTTTTATTAATATGTCATTGATCTACGTGGAAAATGAAGCTAGTTTAGATGCTACCATTGATGGGTTTTGTGGGTTTTTAAGATTGGATGAAGATTTGAATGTAGGACATTAAACCCTGTTTTTTAAGGTTAGGGTTTTATGAAAGTGGATGTGTTTGGTTTTATTTTCTTGGACAGGAGGGTAACTAGTGGTTTTACTTTTTTCGAGTTTTGGTTCTAGAGTGTTTGGGATTTTGTTTTCGAAAGTACTAGTCTTTGGTTTTAAGGAGCCGTTTGGTTGGTGGGTTTCCTCACCATACAATGACAATGATTATCATTTAAAATGTTTGGTTGAGTTTTTATATACTAAAGAATCGAAATGATTCCGCGGGTCCCATGCTGGATTCCCATAGACTCATTCCCCATTATTTTGGTACCTTTTCAATTCATTCCGTGGGCCCATATTTTTTTCACTACAAAATTCAATTATCTATACACTTTTTCACACAACCAAACATTAACATTGGTAATGATAAACTTTTATTATATCCATTGTCATTCCACCTCATACCAAATCCGATACCCATTGTGATTCATAGCAACAAACCAAACGGCCCCTAAGTTTTGACTTAGGTTTATCAATAGTGCAATGACATTTCAAAAGTATTTTAGGGTGCGTTTGGTTGAGGTATATGGGAATGGGGGTATAGGAGTCAAAGTGATACATATGGTTTGTTATAAAGCAATGTTGGTATGAAACTCATAGCACCTATCAAAATTGATAGGAGGGCATATGGGTGTCTATGAATCTATCAATCATTCTATCATTTTTTTTCTTTAAAACAATTAATTATTTATTTTAATATTTTCTCTCTCATACTCACAAAGTACAAATTTAATTCCAAATTAGTCCCACCACTATATAATCTTACACTTTAAAATTTTATTTATTACTCCCTCCGTCCCAAAATTATTGTCCAGTTTGAATTTTCAAAGTCAAACTGGTTCAACTTTGACTATAAATATATATTTTTTATTATATAATACTTGATGAAAAATTATATCATTAAAAAGTACACTTAAAACCTAATCAATTTATATATTTTGCATCAAATATTTTATAACACCAACAAAAATATTTAAGGTCAAAGTTAAAGAAGAAAGACTAAAAAAGTCAATAATGGACAATAAATTTGGGACGGAGGGAGTATTATTTAAATGAACTTACTAATCTTTCATACTCATGCCTCAAAAAACAAACCAAACACAATTAATGAAATCGTCATACCGAATCTCATACATTATTTATATCAAAGTCATACCTATAGTGATTTCACCTAGCAAACCAAACACACCCTTAGTTATAACAACTATGATAATATTCAATCTCACGCGAGAATGAGTTAGAGCATCCATAATAGGTAAACTAAAAATAGCTTTTTACTATTTGAAAAAGTCATTTAAAAGGGTTTTCTTGCATTGCATTGAAAGCTTTTCAAAACACTTTTTAAAAGGGTTAATACACAAAAAAGTTACTAAACTTTACAAAAAAGTTCGCCTAAGTTACTGAACTCTCATTTTGTTCACTTAGGTTACTGAACTATGAAACTTTTTTCATTCAGATTACTGAAGTTATAAAAATATACTTTTTCAGGTTACTTAACTTTGAAACTTTGTTCAATCAGGTTACTAAACTTATCAAAAAATATATGTTCAGGTTACTTGGACTAAGACTGAATTTTCGAGTGTATGTTTCCCGAAAGTTCAGTAACCTAAGTGAACAAAATGAAAGTTCAGTAACTTAAGCGAACTTTTTTGTAAAGTTTAGTAACTTTTTTATGTATTAACCCCTTTTTAAAAAGACTAGATAAACTTTAAGTCTTTCCTCAAAGTTTTTATGTATTCAATGTGATATGCATTAAATACAAAAAGTCATGAAAGACTTTTTCCACTGTGGATGCTTTTATAATGAAGGTGAGATGTGAACATTTTCTTCCTCATGTCTATAATCAAATATTTTTAGAGTTATGTTATTTCAAAAAACTAAGTATTTGACAGAAACCAAATTAGATCTGTTGAGCTTGGATTTTTATTTTTATCACTTAATAAAATTGTCACATATTTTGTAACACCCCCAAATTTGTGATTTAGCAGCGGAAAAGTAATTTGGGTGTTACGGGGAGGATCGAAGTCATTTTCACATAAAACGGCTTGAAAGAGGCGTTTTGAAAGTTATTTGTCATTCAAATAATACTTTTGATAAATGATGAAACATTTGTTTTAAAAATCTCTTTAAAAGATATAAAGGCTTGTAAGAATGACATATTTGATTTTTACACCATTTTAATTTATCAGAGTAATAAATGCCCGCTCCGTGTCTTGTCCTGCTCCGTTAATTACCTGAGATACACATGCTTAAAAGTGTCAACACAAAGGTTGGTGAGTTCATAGAGTTTTATGGAAAACCATTTATTTCATTGGATTCATGAGTATTTGGTAATAATTGTAATAAACATTAATAGTGATAAAACTAGTATTGAGTGATGTTGATTATAATCACAGATAAATCATATATATATTCAATCAAATTCAAGTATTGGAGCATAATCCTAACATGAGATGGAAACTCATGATACTAATGTAGTGAGACCTATAATTCAAGTCTAGTGAAATACCTATACAGCTGTATCTAAATATATGTGGGAGACATATATTTTCTTATTGATATTGCTCCAAGCCTCATGACACACAAAACGTTAACAAATACCGTAAAACGGCGGGTGATCATCAAGTCAATGATGATTTTGCCCTCGAATTATAGGTGATTTGCCAATTCCTATTTTTGTTTCAAATATAGTGTATCACGACTAATACGACTAACCGTTAGGCATTCCGTCAAGTATTAGTGGGATAGGATGTCAAGCCTCAACAGGTTTCGAAGCTGTTCACTATATTCGCGCTCACAACATGTGATTAATGGCTCATGATAGAGGGACTTTATGGCGTTAAGGTAACTTAGGCAATATCGGAGTAATGATGTAACTAGAGTATATGTGCTCTTCCTAGCATGTATTTCTGTTGAAACATAGAAATATGATATAGAGATATGGGAATCATTCAGGATGTTATAGTAAAATCAATTATCATGTCACAGTAATCAGTTTGGAAACATTATCATCTGAGTTCAGTAATTCTAGTCAAGCAATTTGCCAGTAACATATATATCACATCTTAAGTCATAAACCATATCAGATAAGTATTAATTAGGAAATTGATTTGAATCATGTAAGTTATTCATATACTTATAAAATTATCAAAGTATATGTAAGCATGTATCTCCCCCAAAGAGTTAAAACAAGTATTGGAAATGGGGCTATGACTCACCTGGAGCGATATTGGAAATGATGAAAAGTAAATTCGGGTGAGATTATGGGAACGATTATGGAAACGTCTTCAATATGGATCCTGATAAATGAATTTATCTAAGAATCAAACCAAATACTATTTGGTATATACGAAACGAATAACGAATAACGATTAATGAATAATGTTTAATCGTTATAATGAAAAGATGATATGCAAATGAAATTCTTACGTTTATAATATTATGACAAAATATGTTATTATTTCCAAAGTTCTTCCCTTTTTATGATGATGAAAACAATATAGAATGAATATGAGTTTAAATATCGTTATATATATTATTAACGTAAAGTTAAATAATATATAAATAAAATGTAATAAAAATGCATATGACGTGATGGGGTGACGCAAAATAGAAAATAAAATAAGAATGTCAAATAAAATATGTTGGTCCTTGTCCTTTTCCAGTTTTTACACTTTTTATCCTAACGGTGTTAGCGTTACACCGTTAGTCCTTTTTATATATAAGTTACAATTATAGTCCACTAATTGTCCAATAATCAATTCTGAGCTTGATAAATGATAAAATGTCATTTTATATCCTATAGATTCTGTTTTACCATTTCAGTCCTTACTTTTAACAGTTTGACAGTTTTAGTCCTCCTAAGTGTCGTCGCGTTACATTTTTAGTCCAATGTCACAAAAATTATGGGAAAAATATTCTGAAAATTTCTATAGCTTTCTTATGCTTATTACAACTTATTTCAACTGCTTACTTTTGAAAATAGATTATTTTTATATAAATGGGCCGTTAATGTACACTAACAAGGCCCGTTAAGAAATTTAGAGGCGAGGGAGGTCGTTGTTCATTCTAATAGGAAAATACAAGGTCGTTTTACAGGCGAGTTGAGATAGTTTTCATGTCAAAAAGACTTAGAAATTTTCTAAAGTTATAAACTTGGTTTTGAGTAGCGATTAAAAATGAGCTTTTTAAGGTGTCGGGTTATGCTTAAAATGTCGAAGTCAAAATCGAAAGTTGTAGCTAGGCCAGGTCGACTATCAAGAGGTGTAAAAATATACGTATATTGCTTGGAAGAATTCGAATGAAAATAGGCCTAAAGTGGGTGTGTCGAGTAGATTTTCACAATTTTTAAACACTTAGTAAATTTTTATATCTTTTCTAGTTTTTGTACGTGAAGTATATATGTTCGGAATAGGTTACGTGAATGCATGACACAATATTAAAAATGTGACGTGTGTGTATTTCGTGATCTCTAGGCCTTCCGCGAGGGAGGCAAATCACTTTTCGAGTTCTATATATATATATTTGATACGTATAAATAAATAATAAACTACATACGTTCGAATATAACTTATATGCGATGCATGGTTTAATTCTAGTCGTGTATATGAAATGAAAGTAAGTTTGTGAGACTTACAAAAGTAGTGAGAATGAATATGGGTTGGAGGACACGAGCAGAAGCAAGAAACTTGCCCAAGATACAACCCGTATCAAACCAAAATGGTTTCCAAATGTTTTGACTACGGCTCGAATGGAAGAGAAGATGGTTTCTGGCCTTCTGTGGTGATCGAAGGTAGTAAAATAATAAGGAAATGATATTTATGGTAGGAAGTAAGGTGGCAAGTGAGCTAGTATATATAGATACGTAATTGAATATATGGAGTTCCAATAATTCATCCAACTAGCTCTAGCCATTGTCAGTTATATTGAGATTTCTTAAGTTATCCTTGCATTATTATATTAGCTTGTGAGAGCTTGAAATGGGGCTTGTTGTCTTGATGAGTCAACTTTGAATGTCGACTATATTTATATATATATATATATGGTTTGTATAGGATCGTGTATCTCTTGGCTTCTGTCGACGAAACTTAATTACTAACCTGGAAAACATGTTATAAATATTTTTAGGATCACGTAGAAACGAACGGGATTCAAAACGGTTAAGTATTGAATTATTTATATGTCGAGTTGGGTGAATTTTGGCCAAACACTTTGCCCTTCGAAATACAAGTAAAACTTGACATTATATTCTGAAATTTGGTATGTTGAGAGTCGGCTAGGTGAGGAACGAGATGGTATAAAAATATATATATGTTGTGTTTAAGATTTGAGAGAACGAGAGTCGTTTTGTAGCATGTTTACTAGTTGAACTATATATGAAATAAGAAAATAATATGGTTTAAGGATTGGGCCGATTGGGCTTGAAATTAATTAAGGGCCCGTTAGTTTGTGATTAAGGTTTAATTAAGATTAGTGAAATATTTATGTTTTGTTTAAACGTGTCGAGAACTTGTTTCGTCATTTGGTGAATTATGCAATATCGTAATCATGACCATTTAATATAATAAGAAAAATTTCAAATTTTTCCGTAAAAATGGTGATTAAAATAATGACATAGATTAATATATAATTAACCGTTTTTAATTATAGGGATTTTTGCAGTTCGCTACATATTTGTTGTTAGAAAAAAAGATCATTAATAGGTCTAAATTATAAAAGAAGGGAGAAGAAAATAAAATAAAATAAAATAACTTAGTAAACTTTACAAAAGAAAACATTGTAATTTTAATTTCAAATCTATGGACTTTTGTGTATAGTTCTCTTTTGAGGAAATGATGCCTGCTTTTCTAGGCAATTGCTTGCTTAGAAAAACATAAATCATTTTCTCTATCATTTTTCATATATTATACTAATCTCTATAAAAGAATAATTTCATCACATTAAACATTAAAAACCTTCTTTTAAGATAATAAAAGTTAAAACTGGACCTACTTTTGGTCATTTTGAACTAATACAATGTTTATAGATCTCCATAGTCAAAACGTATATCAAAATGTTTCGTTGAAAGTCAGAGTCAAAGTTTGAATGGTTTGTCGTTTTATCACTTATAGATCTCCATAGTCATAACGTATATCAAAATGTTTCGTTGAAAGTCAGAGCCAAAGTTTGAATGTTTTGTCGTTTTATCACTTATAGCGACTACATGCGTCGTCGCTAGCTAAAAAAGGTACGTTGTGAAAGGTATGTTGTAGTGTTGGACACTCATTTTTAATTTTGAAGCACTTACTATGAAATTAACTTATCAAAGGCAAAGAGTAATATTAAGTGGTGCTCCACGCATGCTCTTAAATTAATGGATAAAGGTAACCATTAGATTGTTGGCCCTAAGGCCTTTAGTATGTGTTTCCTTATGCACGATGCAATTTTAAACTGATATTGTCAATTCTCAAAAGCCGAAAGCTACATAGTACTCTTGAAATAATTTGAAGATGTTTTTTTCATTACCAAAAACCCTTCCAAAAAAATGGGGCTAATAACTTGAAAATATATCAAACTTGTCATGTTTTGTTGTTCTGTGTAGCCTTTTTTTTTTTTTTTTTTTTTTTTTTTTTTTTTTTTTTTTTTTTTCTTTTTTTTTTAACCACCAAACCCTTTTGAATTTCGTCCTTATTGGTTGTATAATTTTGTGACCATTTTACTTTTATTTTTTTTCAAATTTCGAAAAAAAAAGGTAAATGATCATTTACATTGAAACAAACCGGTCACAAAATACACACCAAAATAGACGAAATTTCAAAATGTTTTTGTTTAAAAAAGGTAGAAAATAAAATAAAATAAAAAATAAAATTAAAATAAAAAAAACTACACTGACCAACAAAATTGGATAAGTTAATAAATAAAATACATGTAATTAAATTAGAAGAAAGAAAAGAAAAAATGGCTCAAAATTAAGATCAATTTAAGGGTGTTATTGAATCGACCCCTAATAAAAAGAAAAAAAAATTTTAGCCTCTCTCTCAACACCCGACCCCCAATTGAGGTTGGGGAAAGAAAGATGGAGACCAAAGTGAAAGGGGGCACAAAAATAGAATTACATTATAGAAATTAACCCAGAATACCCACAAATGTGAACTAACCCCCAGATCTTAGAACCTCTATTACTTCGCCGTTGAATCTGATGGCAATAATGCCTACTTCTTGAATTTTCCAGTAATGAATATAAAATAAAACAAGCAATAAGAATACGCTTCTCCTAAAGCCCGCGGATTCACGCGATCTTCTTTGCCCATATTCCAACTAAAGATAACACTTATACACACACTCCATTGATGGAATTTAGGACTAACCTCGTCTCCTAACTATCTCTGTATGATAAGGTAAACCTTCTAACATTCATATTTTATTTAGAAAAAAGATTTATTTTTCTTATTAATAATATTTTGTAGGTAATAAATATTAATCCCAATATTATACACCGAAGAATAGAAAGAATTAGGGACATACACTGAGCAAAAGAAAATAAGGATAAAAGGGTTATAGAACTTTATCAGACTGGCAATATATCTAATCAATATAGAAAAAGGAATTTAAAAAGATTCCTATAGAAGTTCAAGTAGATAAAAATACTTGGCCCAATTGAAAATAATAATAAATTTAACTTTTACTAAATTAATATCCATTCCACAACTTACAAGTTCAAAACTATATTAAGGATCAAAGAGTTAAAATTGTGTATTTGTGGATTCATATTTAATAAAATCTAAAAAACTTCAATCTGATATTTGATTTCAAAATAGAGTAATTATCTCTAATCTAATATTAATAAAAAGGATAACAATATGTAACACACACAGCGCAATCTACAAGAAAGTTTCCAAGTTTGACTTTGGACAAGAACACCCTCCAAATGTGTACTAGCCACTAAGGGCTATTTAACCCACCAGTTTATACTATAGTTTCTCAATATAGAATTTTAACAAAAATATTCTCTTCTATACATCATAAAAGTAATAATATTGTGATACTTAGATAATCTTTAACTTAATTTGATACACCGTGATAGTCGATTCTTATGAGAATGGTAGAACAATGCATTAATGGGAAACATCGCTAGAAATAGGGAGAGGTAGAAATAAAGATATAGTGAAGCAAAACTAAGAGGAGGCAAAACAAAAATACTGTATTCATAAACTACATCCAGTACTATCAAAGACCTGACATGAACGATACTCATCAGCAGGCAGGGTCAGGGCATAACCCAACCGAGACAAATACCGGAGTGAAAAACAACTTATCAGAGTTAGAATACAAGTCTTTAAGTTCGTGGGTTGCATGTATCCACCTATATATATCCCTAAACTTTTACTCGTAATATATTTTTGTAATTCCTTAAAACTACCATGGCTGCTTTGTCAAAGGTAAATGGTTTGAAGCTCTTCACCCGATCTGTCTCACAACTCCGTCCGGTGGTGGCAGGCTCTCGTTTTTTTAACACCAACTTTGCCCGTGGTCATTGTCAGTCTAAGGAGAATCGTAGCATCAATCGCGCTGATCCACCTGCTTCTAAATCGTTTCTTGGTATTAATTATTTGTATTTGTTTACAACGAGATGGGAATCCCGCGCGTTGCCGCGGGGTGTTTTCCGAACAGGGAAAGTGTGATAACAGCCGGTAGCTACTTAACGTCAATTTAGTGACTAAGGACTGACCTTGCAATGGACGTATAACATGAACCATCAATTATGTAAATTATGAGAGGACTAAATTTGAAAAAAAAAAAAAAAAAAAAAAAAAAAAAAAAAAAAAAAAAAAAAAAAAAAAAAAAAANCTATATTTATACTGTTAGCTATGCGCGGGTATCCAACTAGTATACCTGAAAACATATTTTTTTATGGCGCAATACCGAGCGACTAGAATGTTATTATTTTTTAGAAAAGTCAACCATCAGTTTACACGTTTCACGTATTGTTAGAGTTTAGAATGTATTATTTTAATTATATAACATATGAATAGTAAAAACACTACTGTAAGTCTGTAAGTATACAACTTAACTTAACATATGGGCCTATATTTTGGATAAAATATTTTACAAAGTATAGTGATGTGATTTTACTTTTTGATCCGATGTCGATGAGTTAACACATGCTAGAAGAGTATGGATCTAGTGAGAAGAATTAATGAAATGAGAAGAGTGAGAAAAAATTATAGCCACATATTTCAAATAAGGAAAGAGAAATAATAGGAGATGCATCTATTTTTCATGGGTGCATCTAATACCTGTGGTTGTAATTTCTTCTCATTCTTCTCATCTTAATTATGTTTCTCATTTGATCCTAGAATAGGAAAATAAGATAGCGATGAGGCAAACAAATACTAACATGAGAAGATAAAGTCTTAGATAAATACGGAGTGAAAAAACTTATCAGAGCTAGAATATAACACAAGTCTTGAGTTCGTGCGTTGCATGTATCCACCTATATATATCCCTAAATTTTTACTCGTAATATATTTTTGTAATTCCTTAAAAATCTACCATGGCTGCTTTGTCGAAGGTAAATGGTTTGAGGCTCTTCACCCGATCCGTCTCTCAACTCCGTCCGGTGGTGGCAGGCTCTCGTTTCTTTAACGCCAACTCTGCCGGTGGTCATTGTCAGTCTAAGGAGGATCGTAGCATCAATCGCGCTGATCCGCCTGCTTCTAAATCGTTTCTTGGTATTAATTATTTGTATTTGTTTACAATGAATTCCTTTTTAAATTATTTATTTATTTATTTAAGTTATAGTAATTTTCATGTATCATGATTGAATTTAATATGATAATGTTTTTCAGATATTTTGTTGGATAGATGTTCAACAACAAAGACTACTCCAAAGGCCCCTCCTTCAAGTACGAAGGTGATTAAGCCATGGATCACGGAGGAAGGACCCGAATGCCTAGACTTGGGCATAGTATTGCTTGGAGTGAGGGAGGAGTGTGTGAAGGTATCCGTTGATAATAATACCGTCGTCGTTGAAGGGCAAGGGGACAAGGATTTCCTAGAAGAACGCGGGTTTGAAAAGTATGTTTGCTCCATTGATCTATCTGATAAGTTGTACAAAGTCAGTGATATCAAGGCACATATGATCAAGAATACTGGATTGTTGCAGCTAGCTATTCCCAAGCTTAAACCAGAGGACGTTACTTTCGATGTCAAAGTCGATGTGTTAATGAGTAGCTAGCTCTTTTGCATGAGCCAATAGTCTGTCATTATCAAAGCTATTATATATTAATTTCTGTTTTATTTTGCAATTAATGGTTTAGTTCTTTCACTTTGAGAAGTTGCTATGTTGCTTCAAGTGATATTTGATTTGTAATTTGCAGGTTATGTTATTCACCACTCATTTTCAATGACTAATTCTTAACTTAACTTGGAATCAAGATAACACACATACTAGCTTGTATCTTTAGTCACAATGCATTAACTCTTTCATTGTCCTTCATCACTGCAAAGATCCTTTGTTGTCCTAATGCATTTTATAGTGAGTTCAAGAGTTGAGTGTGTGTCTAATTTACCGTTTTAAGGCCCAAATCATTGTGACCCAAATCATTGCTTTTAGGTATTCCATTTGCTTGATAGCAGGTTGAGGCTTCGTACCGACCTAATGATGCTCACTGAATACTTTCCATGGCGAAGGAGATCAGACTATGCAATTTCCAGCCATTATACTCGTCAATGGGACGATACAACAGCAATTGATGTCTGATGACCAGTTCCAGTTTTATCAGTTTGACGGCGTTTTAAGTTGTGCGTATTGCTGGTATTTTATTTTATTTTCGATTTTGGGAGCCTGCAGGTGGTTGCAGCTACAAGACTAGTTTATTTTGCATCAGTCATTACAGATGTACCTGAAGGTTTCTTCAATTTTACGGCACATACTTTGGTGTCAAATTTATTTCTATACTTATGGTTCAATGAAGTTGCTCGTTTTACCTCAGGCGATCAGTTGAGCTTTCGATATACTTAATTGAAGTTGAAGACAACGAACCCGGATAAACTAATTAAACCATTGGTCCCTACGGTAATTTGGGATGACGCACTTAAGTGTCTAAATTTAAGATATGTTTTGAAACATGTGTATCTTGTTTTTGAGTATGCAATTATGCACCCTTTGACATTAGTATCAAATATAGGGTTGTTAGTGCCCAGCAATCACGAAGCTATTTCATCACAGAAATCATCCGTCAATCACGTCCATCATTATTGGCGTTTGTTGAATTGTTGCCCTGCGAAATGGTCTATGTTCGTCCTTGCCTTCTTTCTCCTCCCCACCCATCATATATACTCCACAATAATGTTTTCCCAAAAGGTTTGGATTTAGTAGATGATTATTGTAATTAGCGTGATTACAACAACTACATTATTTCAGTAGCAATATAGTTTTTAATTAAGGATTTGGCAAAGGTCAAGGAAACGTAATCAACTCTTACAAATGTACCAACGGTGGTAGTAGAGTCACAGATGTCCCATTGCTTGCAATATACATTCAAATTTCGAGCCCTATGTATTTTAAAGCTCTCGAGTCACCTTGCTCCGATAACAATCTTAGAAACTAGGAGGTTTGAATAGTTTCACCGTTTTAATTACGTTTTCAAAAAATATTATTATTATTATTATTATTATTATTATTATTATTATTATTATTATTATTATTATTATTATTATAACGTGTTTATTCGAAGTTATTATTGGAAGGTTATGAATTCTTTGATTTGCGTTCATCTCAAAACCGTATATATTGAGTACATGTGATGATTCTAGAGACTATGCATGGGCTGGGCCTAATATAATACAAATGGGCCATAATACAAAACAATAACTAGAACTATATAAATATCATCTAATAGTTATGTGATATCACTTAACAATATATGAATACGATAATTATGAACAATTATGAACACAATGTGAATAAACAATATGAAAGAAAGAATAGTAAAGAGAGAGAACGATCAAACAATGCGCACAGATTTAAAGTGGTTCGCCTACGAAGCTCTATCTTCACCCTACTCCACTCCCCGAGTATCACACTTAAGAGTTCACAATCACTATGTCAACAAACTCCCTTCAGGCGGAGAAAACCGTACAATGTCGCTTATACCGATTTCCGACACTAAGCTAAATGTCGAGTTCTAATCTTAGCTAGAACCAATCTAACTCACACTACTCGATTGATATACACACAACACTTATGGACTTACACATAGTCCGGATCTACCAATATTACTACAATTGAGATAAAGAGAGTTTAGATCGAGAAGAAATTGTGACAAAGGTTTCGTATGTGATGCCTATTCTACAACACTTCATATCTTGACGAATACGAGCATTCTTCTCTTTGCACTTTGAATGAAGGAAGTAAACAAATAGTAACAAGTTAATGTGATCAAAGAGGGGGATGAAAGAAAACCGAAAGATGTGTGCTGAAAGAGGTGAGAAATCAGTTGGAAATGTTCCAGTATTTATAGGCAGCTGAAGGAGCGTGGACGATCCTATAAACATGGACTGTCCCATATATATCTGCGAACGTCCCCCTATAAGGGACCGTCCTTAGTAGGACACTCCTCTGTTTGTCCTGATGTGGTGAAATGTTTCCTGGTGAAGGTAAGATCTTTTTAGGAAGGACAATTTGAATAAATATTCTTATTAAAATATATTTTTTATAAATGCAAAAATAATTTGTATAATTTACTTTTGTAAATAGGTTTTGTCACATTTATAAAAATGTGAGGTTTAATGGCAAATATATTTCTTTCATCACTTAACTAGTTTGATATATTGTTTGTTTATATTTAAGTGATGTTGTGTCGAAATGGACTTTTAACGACTAAAAACTTGTTTACGTATATTTTTACGTAACATGTCTTTACATTTTGTGATTATCAAAACGTATGAAGGTCGAAAGATATAAATAACGTTTTTGGCATTATTTGTATTAACATATGTGGCTATTTTTGTAATTTGCTCTACCTAACGAACCAATTTATAGTGTAGTTTTTAAAATTATCAAAGTTTGCTCCTTCAACTATAACTTTCTGGCTCTGCTCCTGATGATGGAATGAAAAGCTAATATGGTGTCGAGTTAATAACGATCATGCTCGTCTCAATTATTACTAGTCTAAAAGATATCTAATTTTATCAAACTATTATCTTTTCAAAAAAAAAAAAAAAAAAAAAAATCTTTTTTTTAGCATTATTGCATCTTTAAGAAAGTATGTGAACCCAAACACTCTTTCTAAAAGGACATATTTTTAAGCAACTTAAAATTACTTATTTTGAAACAAAAAATAACCAATCCAAAACGCTCATGTAGAGTGTGTTTGTTGAAAATAGCAATAGTAGTTAGTGGTAACCATTTAGCAGTACCAGTTTAATTTATAAAAGTGTTTGGTAAAATGACGTAATGCTAAATGCTTATTCAAGGAGCATTGAGAAACTTGAGTTTTTATAATTTTATAATGACTAGACGAGTACCCGTGCATAGCAACGGGATTTATAGCGGCAGATAGTTATTGTGATGCTTTGGTTAAGTGTTTTTTGTAACGTTTTGTGTAACTATAGTTGTTTGCCGCTAGAAAATCCCGTTGTTATGCACGGGTACTCGTCTAGTTATTTTTGAAACCTCCAATACGCATATGCCTCTTTTTATATAACATATGCATAACCCATTGATATGTCCGTAAATCAAAAGTAAAGTGATCAACTATCATTTAAGGAAAATAGTAATATTTTTGTTTAGTAATATTTTTCATTTATATAAACTAATCAAGTATCACTTAATTTTTTGTACATATAAATGCTTTTTCATCATACAGATTATGGAAACTATTTGAAATTTCATTTAGAAGTTTGTTTTAACACATTGGGATACAACCGTGTTTCTTTCAATAGTTTTAGTGTTTAGCCTTGCATTTATAGTTTTCACATTTTCACTTTCAAGAAAAGGTGATTTTTTCTAAAGAAAATGATATAAATGCTTTATAAATAATATAGATATAGATTACTAAATTTAGTTACCCACTCATGGTAAAGAAGTATACTTAAGTTCATTTTATTGTCGGCTTCAGCCGCTTCACACATTCAAACCGGCCTACAATTCTATAGTATTAATGTCAAAACTAATACATCAATCAGTAAAAAATTGCATCTTAATATAATTCAACGGTTGAAGGTGAAGTGTAAAAAAAAATGCAACAATGCCGTTATTGTTATATTTTTATGAAATGCAACCCAATGAAAAAATGATAACCAAACCACGGAGCAAAGTGAAATAAATAAAATAAAAGGAGCAGTGGAAGCTTGTTGCAATGGTTGTTACTAATAAATAAAATTACTCGAAATCGACTCGATTTAACGAGTCGAGCTCGAGTTCGAGCTACTCGAGTTCATTGTCGAGTCGAGCTCGAGTTCCAAAATAGTTGGCTCGTGAAGCTCGCGATCCTTAACGAGCTTCGATTAAATTACACTTTTACCCTTTCATATACATACATTTACTTAATTTTCATACAAATCGAGTCGAGCCGAGCTTGATATACCGAGTATTTATCGAGTTCGAGCATGAAATGTAGAAGTAAATGAGCTCGAGTCGAGTTTCGAGCTCGAGTTTTATATGACGAGTCGAGCTCGAGCTCGAAATATAAAGCTCGACCGAACTCGAGCTCGAGCTATAGTAATCGAGTCGAGCTCGAGCTTGGCAGTACCGGCTCGTTTACACCCCTAGTTTGCATCATGTAACATGATGCAAACTTGAAAATAAATAGCGAATATGTTAATACACGGCATGCAAATAATTGGTTGCTTACTTTGTAATTTGAGTAGTAACACATACCTTTACAGCTAATAACTGCAAGGTAAAAAAAGGAATACAACAAGCGAATATTATGTTTACATGTAGTTCATTAGTTAAATAATTTGACATAGCAAGCAAATGTGTTATGCATTAATCATCAAATGCTTCAATCTCCATCAGTGATTCATATGAAAATTGTTGTAATCCATCACTCTTGTTATCTTGAAAATCACCCCATCAAAAGTAAAACCATCATCGTTATCAAGTTTTCACCACCATCACCGTCATATGGGTATTCATATTCGTCCGGAAAAATTCGAATCAATTTCTAGCTCATATTATGTCCCATGCTCATCATCACCTCATCGTTTTTATTTAGTAGTGTGGATAATTTTGTGTAGAGATTGTGATAAGAATCAACTGATATTAACTAAATGTTGATAGGAGTTCTATACCAAAAAAATAAATGAAAGTTAGTATTTATTGTAAGAAAGTTTCGGAAAAATCAATTCATCATAATTAGTTGCCAACTAAGAATGTAGTAACATAAGAAGTCTATAACCGTGTGTTTTAAATAAAAGGAGCTAGGAATACTCTCGACTTAAAGAGATGGATGTAGGAAGTCATATATCTAAATGCTTTCCACATTGACTTTCAACATTTTAAAGATTGGTTTTTCAAGGTTTTAAGGGTATAATAGGTAAAACACATTTTCAACATTTTATTTTTTTTTACTTTTATAGTTTGATTATTTTTACTTTATAAGTAGTATAGATATCTATTTCCTTCTAAACGAGCTTATAACAATAATGATAAATGTGCTCTAAATGCTCTCAAAAGGCTAAACACTCGTGTAGTCTAAAGTTTTTAGCTTTTTATACTTTTTGAACAATAGTTTCCAACTACCAAGACTAATGCTAATGTGGCATGAGTTTCCTTATCAAATTCATCGCTCTTCTTTCTCTTTTCTTTATTTAGATCTACATTGGGTTCTAACAAAAATTTCATGGCTTATGCAGCCATTGTAGTCCTTCACGTCCATGATTTCCTTTGCTTTTGGTAAGGATTCTTTGATGTATCAAGTTTATTACAAATATTATTATTGTACACGCTCTTTTCTTTTGTTTAAAATCTTTTAGCTTAGAACTTGTTGGTTTAAAAAGACACTGATTATTATCCTATGATTATGTTTTAGTTCTATGGACGACATGGATCTTTGTCATGGCCATAATATTTATGTCACGTGTTCTCGAGTTTCAGAGGTGTCTTATAGCATGGTGAGTATTATTTGTTTGATTTTTTTTATGAGTCTTGCATTTTTTATGCTTGTATCGATTAATATGATTATAAACTACATCATTCAATATTATACATTGTAATAAATGGTCTTTAATTGTCAGTGCAACACTATTACTTCACTGATTGCTCTCCACATATGTTTTTTTTCAATAAGTTAAATGAAAATATTTGTGTGGATTTTTGATGTTAAGATCTATTTTAACTGTAATTTTTTTTTAAGAGAACCTTGTCTTCTTCGTCAGGACCTTAAGAGGGAATACTTAACGATGAAAGACCCGTTAAAATTATGGAAAAATCTAAAAGATGGATTACCATTGAAAGAGAGTAACTCTCTGAAAGCTCGCTATAATTGTATGCACCTCAAGCTGCATTAAAGAAAAAAAACATAAGTGAGTTCGGTCTCACAATTTAAGTGTTAGATCTGAATTTAAAAGAAAGTATATAACGGTGAAAGATCCGTTAAATGTATGTCAAAATCTAAAAGAAAGATTTGACCATCATAAGCAAGAGATTTTTGCAAATGTGAGCATATTTTTCGCATATTAAGTAGTACATCTGAATGATGAAAAGAAAAAATGCGATGAGATGGTTAATGCCTCGAATATAATCATATATCGAGAACGATGCTTTGATATAAAAGAAATGGGCATGTTTGAACAAACACGATAAACCCGTTTACTAAATTTGCTCCATATTGTCGTGTTAAAAGAAACTGGTTGGTAACCTAAAGTTGCAACTTAAAGATCTCCATTCCTTCAAGCGAATGTGATAAAATGATCAATATAAGATGTTCATTTCCTCAAGTGAATGAGATAAAATGATCAATATGAGATCCTCGTCCTCATGTGAATGTGATAATGTAACGATAAATGATTAAAGATCATTTATCATGGTACATGCTTTGGTCGAGGTAGTATGACAATGACAAACCACTAGTAGTGGTGAAAATACAATAAGAAAGGAGCAAACAAAAATGCTAAAAATGCAATGTGATGTATGCAATATACAAGTGTGTCAAAGATATTACACACTATATTCATAAATTTAAGAATCTATGCTAGCACATTTTGCTCCATAAAAGAAATATAAAATTGTCATGAGGAATGAAGTTAAATATTAAGGATGCATTATATTCTTTTATATCTTCCTCGACATGCATTATATAAAGATTAGTAAAAGCTAATCATAGCCATAACATAAGTTTATGAGCTATAATTATAATATTTTTGGTATGACCGGTTACACCATCCCGAGTCATTAATGATGCGAAACTATAGAAGAATAAGCTTCTTTAGTATAAATGGTATTATCTCTCAAAAGAAGTTGATTATTAATCTATCAACTAGAATGGGGACTCAATTCCTCAACTTTCTGGAAAGAAAAGAAATGGGTATATGTAAGCATAAAAATCCATTGTATGAACCATTTAGAGTTTAAAATCGATGCATCGTCTAAATGGTCATCAAATTGCAACCTCAAGTTTGCATGATTAATAGCTCAAAATGAGCCTAACATTCCAGAATAAGTATTTCATCATGAATATTCGATGAATTACTTAAAATCTTAAATGACATTGAGAGAAAAATTTTGTTGTTGTATGGGGCTATATTATAATATACACAACAAACAAAATTAGCATCATGCCAATATGTTATTATAAATCCTCCCCTTTATAATTGGTTTTGGTTATAAACCAAACATATCCCATTTCAGTTTTTCTGTGTGCAAATTACTTCACCTAAATGCACATATATGAGATATAGAAGATGGATAATTCCTTCAGGAGGAGAGGAGTAGCTGTAAATTCAGAATGAATTATCATATTCTATTGATCCTCGAAAGAAATTTTATGAAGATTATTTCAATGGATAATCTAATAGCCATAAATAAACATTGGCCAAAAAATAAATTTTCAGCTACTCATGCTCTAATTAGAAGTTGTCCCTCAAGGACCCTATTTTATTATGATATGCCTTAAGCATGGTAGACAAATCGATTCCAAATAAAATCCTCGATGAAAAATATGGAGCATGAAAAGAAGATGGTTGTTCGAGGTATAAAAGACCCCATGATAGTCTCATAAAGAGACACTAGACATGAAGGTTCCAAAGAACCTCAAATAGCTAATGAGATCTCAATAAATTATATTATGTCTAAAGTTATATGGAATCGAAACATAAACGACGTTGATAAATTTGTCTACATAAATACAATATATTGCCTGCTATTATGCATGATGAAGATCAAATATCAATTAATATCCAAATGTGCGTTCAACGAAATGATTGGCCAACATAAAAGGACTTAGTATCTTGCAAATACTAAAAGTCTTGAAACGTGAAGTTCGTACATGTAAATGTGTAAAATCTATTGGATATAAATCGGTTTTTGTGCTAAACCGAAATAAGAGCTCTAAAGTTATGTCTTTTAGGACATGAGTTGTGAATAAATAAATTCACAAAAACACAAAGTTGATTATTAAAAGACATTGTCTCGAGGTGGATGTAAATATCTTATTGATATTTTACGAGACAATCAATACTGAAGTATTTAATTCGCTCTAAATGAGGAATGATCTGTAATATCTTAAGCATGGCTTACAACTTCAACTTCTAGATGCGATTAATAAAGTTCTCAATAACTTTATTTGATAAAGTTGAATGAATCCGTATATGGATCAAAATGATTTTAGACGCATATTATATAAATTGTTTTTACACATGTCTCAAAGAAATAATTGGTCCTCAAGTACCATTCATAAGTATAATTGAGGTTTGGATGCCAATTTTGTAATTAATATGCATCACAAGAGTCTATTTTTCTCTTTTAATATTTGTACACGCATTGTATACTTCCAACAAATTGATTTGATATTGGGTTGGAAGCTACATATATATTTTGTCATTTTTGCAGGACTTATTCGTAACATCATCAATTTGATGGACTTCATTGTAAAGTTGTTGCCAACAAAAGTATATGAGCAACTCGTTTAGAAGATTAGCATACGATGCTTGAAATATATACATTAAATTGAGGAGGAGTATTACGCGCACTGCACTCTTTTTCCCTTCATCAAGTGTTTTTTATCCCACTGGGTTTTTTCTTGATAAGGTTTTTAATGAGGCGGTCTATAGCATTTAATAAACAGTTAATATCCAAGGAGGAGTGTTGTAAATATTAATGGGCTTATGTCTATTCACATTTATCTCTAGTGGGCTTTAGGGTTTGAGATGCATTCATCCACCCTATATATATAATCCACTTGTAACCTTGATGATAACTAAAATAAGAATTCTCCGTCTTCTAATTCTTGTGTCCATGTTGTTTATTATTGTACTCTATTTCTAACACTATCAACATTTTAACTTTCATTCACTTCTTATTACTCACTCGTTATTTTTCATCCGTTTCACGATGTACAAACTTTTAACCCGTGAAGCAACATTAAGCCTTTAATTTTTATTATCAACCTATTGCTCAAATGCTAAAAAAATTCACCCAAACTTTTTTTACCATCTTGTAAACCAACTTAGGTTTTGTTAGTTTTTTTTAGAGATTTTAAGTTTGATAATGTATCTGAATGGTAAAAACGGTAAAAAAAAAGTCTGATCTAAATCATATAAGACTGTTTGTCTCTTAAAAAACGACCGAATGTTTTAATTTGCCAAATTAGTTATGATTACTTCATTTCATAATCTAATGGTTATACACTAATATCATGTACATATTACTTCAATTTTTTTTATTCTTTTTCTTTCTTCTTTTCTTTTTGCTCAAAACATTACCTATTTATATGTAGCTTTAAAAAAAAGAATTTAAAAATCAATAATAGTAAAGTATTGAACTATTGACTATAAAGTCAATTGCAACAAAGTGTTTTAAATAAAATAATAACGTAGGCATAGCCGCTGCACAAATCTTTGAATGAAAACAATAACAATAATAATAATAATAATAATAATAATAATAATAATAATAATAATAATAATAATAATAATAATAATAATAATAATAATAATAATAATAATAATAATAATAATAATAAAGAAATGAAGAAAAATGAATAACGTGGATATTTGTTGGTAAACGAGTTGGTTGTACCCGCCGCGTTGCGGCGGGTTATTTTCCGATTTATTATGTGTTTATACCAAGTTTTTCCTCTTTGGTATGCATAATGATATTGTGTTTTATGTTTTTATGCCCGTTTTTAAACACTTAGTGTAAAGTTCTTGTTTGTTCATTTATATTTCCAAGATTTTTGTCAGTGATCAATTGTTTAGAAATGTCAGTCTATGCGTGTTAGCAAGTTTTTATCTTGAAATTTTTTGGTTTTCATGTTGACTCTTTGATGAATTTGGGCCAAGTATGCGGTCAAAATTTAGGGTTAGATCACACGCCAGCAATCAGCCCAACAAAACAAACCATTTTACCAGCAGTCCTCTAACCAATTATTATTCTAATATAGTAACCGGACTCCTATAAAATAAACATTGCATCACCATACTATAAAAAAAAAGGCATCCGAGCCTGTGGCATGGAGAATTGTATTAAAAAGATGATTAAAAATATTAGTTTATTGCTGCCTCGGAGCTCGGTCCATTGTGTAATGTTATATACAAGTAGAAGGCGCCCGCCGCGTTGCGGCGTGGTGCTGCACCAAATTTCACAAACTCTTTTTAACCTCGATATGTCATTGTTCGATTAAATTTCCGGGCTCGTTTTGTTCATAATATTGCGGCATGTTCAGTAATATGTTTATTATTAAAAAAGTTGCACGTCTTTAGCCTTTATAGTTTTAAAAAAGTTTAGGATTATTTTTAAAGTTATTTGATATGATAAGGGTGCATTTTGAAACTTCTTTTATTTAAAAACTATGCATATATTAAACTTCTAACTTTTTTTTACAAAATCATACGTATGTCAAAAGTATATCAATATTAGGCTTTTTTTTGTTCGGTATCGAGAGACCAACTTGGTAGTATTTTTTTTTTTAATTCAAGAAACCGCTAGAGATTTATTAGATATTTGGTAAATAAAGTTTGTTATATAAAAAAAAAATTGTAGATATTAAGTTTAGGGTATCTTTTGTAAATTTTCTTTTTATAAATGACTTGTTTTGATTATATGTGTGTGAGTCCATGGGAGTTATGCTAGAGAGTCATGCTAGAACCAATAGGAGCACAGTTTCAGTTTAGGAAATTTAATTGTAATAATTGTTTATTAATATCTCTGCTCTTCGAGCAATTATATGTGTGTGAGTCCATGGGAGTTATGCTGGGGGGTCATGCTAGAGCCAATAGGAGCACAGTTTCAATTTAGGAAATTCTATTGTAATAATTGTTTATTATGTATAATTAGAAAACTTGAAGGCTGCATAGGGAACATGTTAAAATCCTTTTCCAAACAACAGCTGCAGGGATGATTTCCCGAAAGAAAAATGTAAAATAAAAAAATATGTTCCCTATGTGATCCATGAGTAGGGATCTAGTAAGAAGAAAGCTTATAATGAGAAGGATGAGAAATAACTATAGGTCTATAGCAACATATTTAAGATGCGTCGACTTGAATTAGATGCATCTCTATTTATTTAGATGCATCTCAACTAGTTTAGAAGGTGATTTTGAAGTGAAAACGATGCATAGTAGTACTTGCAACAAATGTGACTCGCAGAGAACGAAAAATACATAAGATTTGCCTAACTTGCTAAAATGCATCTAATATATGTATATGCATCTAATTTTTAGCTAGAAAATATATTAGAATGCATCTAAAAGATTAGGGATGCATCTAATTCAAATCGATGCATCTTTAATGTGCGGTTATAGTTATTTCTCATCCTTCTCATTTTAAGGTTTCTTCTTATTTGATACGTCTGTCATCCATAAAAAAATAGAAAATAAACAATTCGTATAAGTGGAAGGACTGAAATAAACTTAACAACATCCAAACACTGCAACTAACATCTCACTCACTCACTAGTCAAAAGCATTTCCACTGTGATAATCATCAATGTATTCTGCCACGTCATCACCTACTAGTCAACACACACACGATCACGACGTATTCATAAGCTATAATCCACAAGACACACTCAAAACAATAACAGGCCACCTAATCACATCACTAACCGAAGCTCAAATCACGGTTTATAACAGCGATGTAGGTTCCGACCAGTTAGTTGAATCGATAAAAGGGATATCGAGATCGCGTGTTGCGGTTATCGTGTTTTCGGAGAGTTATTTTAGGTCGAGTAGGTGTAGGGATGAGTTTGAGAGCATTGTGGAGTGTGAGAAAACAACCGTTGGGAAGTTAGTTATTATTGTTATTAATGTGTGTGGGTATGATGTTAAGTTATGTGATGAATTTGAAAGATTTGGAGGTTATTTGGATTTCAATTTGAATGAGGACAGGTGAGTCAATTTTGTTTCATTCTTATTGCTTGTTACATTTTGATTACTCATTTTATTATTATTTTTTTATTTTTAATTTTTTTAGTACGGCAATTTTTTTCACACCTATATCACCTATCTCACAATATATATATCTCACAAAAGCCTCCAGCGAGGCTTGAACCAATAAAAGAAAAAAAAAAAGAAAAGAGGCTTGAACCAATAACCTTTTAGGTTGTGGGCAACTCACATACCACTAGCCCAAAGACCTGGGTAGGGAAAAACTCATATGTTTACCCACTTGTGCTTTGAATTATGATTATGAATTGCGTAGCTAGTACTAGTCAAATTATGACCCTCGTCACCTCAGCACACATCCTATAACACTACTATAGGAGTATAGGGGTGTTTGTTTAAGCTTATATGTGGGCTTATGAGCTTATTTGTGTATCGGCTTATATTTTATAAGCCCCAATTTTCCGTATATAGGGGTGAGGTTATTCTAAAAAGGTTCTTAAAATAAAAAGGGTAAAAAGGATGTGATGCAGTAACTTTATAACTGTGATGCAGTAACTGAAGTCTTGTGGAGGTGCATCACAGTTATAAAAGCTGCTGCATCCACAAATACTGCATCACAGTTATAAAATTACTCCATCAAAATGCATCACAGGTATAAAGTTACTCCATCACAATTATCATACTGCATCACAATTATAAGTTTACTACATCACGTCCTTTTTACCCTTTTTATTTTAAGAACCTTTTTAGAATAACCCAAACCTATTTATTTTGAGATTTATGGGCTTATATAAGTTTATCATATCATAATAAACTTATATAAGTCCACAAGTATTAAAACAAGCCGGAAATTAGGGCTTATGAAATATAAGCCAAAAAACAAGCTCATAAGCCACATATAAGCTTAAACAAACATCCCCTATAACTAAAACACCCCCTAGCTATAACATGTTAAGGCGCAAGTGGGTCCCATTTTTTGCTTTTTAAAACACCCTTCTCAACTCAATGTTCAGTTTTCTAAAAAAAACAAATACAAATAACGCCCGTTTTTAGGCTGGCGAAGGGAGGGATGGCGCCGACCGCGGTGCAGTTTACAGGCGACGTAGGGCAAAAAAGGCCCTATAGCGTGTAACCTGTCACTGCACGGGGCACTCTTATATGTTTATGTTTTACTAGTAATTAATAGAATCAGTTTTGTGTCGTATAAATTGTTTGTGCTTATCTGCCTTTTGTAACTAGTTTAACAAGTCCTGATAAAAAGAGGGGACTGCTTATTTAAGAGTGCTTATTTCTTTGACGAAAATTTAAACCGTATAAAGGATTTTTCATAAGCATTTACAAATTCAACATACTCTATATTTAATATACTCTATATTTAAATTCAACACCCTCTATTGCGTGTCAAGTGTGTACTTACAAATTCAACATACTCTATATTTAATAGATTATAAAAAAAGATTGGGAAAATAAAAATAAAAAGTATGTTAATTTCGCAGGTATTCAGAATATCTGCAATATGATTTAATTTGTTAATGAAGATTCAAACATATTTCGTTAGAAATCTATCATAGAGTATGGTATTAGGTTGAAAGTTATTTTTATAAATGATATAAATTGAAATTAGAAGAGTAGTTAATTAGTAAAAGTTTTAGGTTCTTAGGAAATAGTCGAAGGGTGAATCTATAAAATTATAAATAGATGTCATCATCGGTTAACTAATTGATAGCATAAGTGGCACTTCGTCAAATGGAAAAATATGATATGTCATACTTTTTTTAATAATTTCATATTCCCATGTTTACTGCTACACAATTTACATCATTAGCGTCCTGTTACTAGTACGGGTTTTCTGTAAGCTGTACGTAGTTTTTCTGTTTACATTTTATGTAGTGAGCTAAATTCAGTCACATTTGTTTAAACAAATTGTAGGTCTGAAGCTGAGATTATCCAAAAAGTTGTTGCATTTGTTCGTCATGAGTAAGGCGGGCAAGACTACATGTCGCCAAACACCCAGTTGGATTGGATTATCGTGTTGAATACCTGAATCAGTTATTAAGGGTTGGATCAAGCGATGTACGCATGGTTGGCATATATGGGATGGGAGGAATTGGAAAACAACAATCGCAAAATCTTTCTTCAATATGTCTTATCACCTCTTTGAAGGGCAGCTGCTTTCTTGCATATCCCGAGAAGAAGCTGAACGTCCCAATGGTATAGCACGTTTACAAAGACAGCTTCTATATCAACTACTTGGGAAAGTTAATTCGAAGGTTGCTATGAACATATAGGGTCAGTTATCTCGAGGAAAGAATTTGTGGCAAAAGAGTTCTCATTGTACTTGATGATTTGGACGAGATAAATCAGTTTAGAGTGCTTAGGCAGGACAACGCCGATTGGTTTGGTTCAGGAAGTCGAATTGTTATAACAACAAGAAATGAACATCTGTTAATTCAGCAAGAACTGATGAGGATATGAGGCCAAGCGACTGAACCAAGTGGAGTCTTTGCGCCTTTTTAGTTTGAATGCTTTCCGGAGAAACATTCCACTCAAGAATTATATGCAGCTTTGTCATGAATTCGTAAGTTACGCCGCAGGAGTTCCCTTAGCTCTTGAGGTCTTAGGCTCTTCTTTGAACGGGAGAACCTTGGCGCAATGGAAAAGTAGCACTTAGAAGTTACAAGTGATTCCAGATAAGAAGATTTCAAGCTATACTTAGAATAAGCTTCGATGCATTAGATGATGACGATGTTAAGAACATTTTTCTTGATATTGCCTGTTTTTAATGGAATGGATAGAGGATATCTCATTGATGCTTTCAAGGCTTGTGGTTCCTTCCCAGAGGTAGGAATCACGATTCTAATTGATAAATGTTTGCTTAGCTGTTCCGAGGGTCAACAAGTTAGGATGCATGACTTACTTAGGGATATGGT